>VNWY01000448.1:0-43427 GCA_009869845.1 Pseudachorutes palmiensis | reverse complement strand
TCATAAAAGTGCACGTTTCTTAACTGTCAATCAAAGTGATGATCTGAGGAGTCAATTAGAATTGTAAAGTACAGTACGTTCAAACCCAAGCCAAAAATGCATTATAAAAGCATATTTTATCATTCTTTTGTTTCTTTGGAAATTCGGATTGTAAATGGTGGGTATTGAGAATCTTTCCGGGAGACATGTGTCATATTGTTGACGGTGATGGAATAATTTAACAAGCGGTTTTGACACATTATTCCAACATTTTTGGATTTAAGTTTGTAATTGCTATATTTCCCATTTGACAATGAAGGGAATTATTCAACTGGTTGGTGAATATTAGTCAGCGGCATTCGGTCCTTTATACGGATGGTGGAATTATAGTGATTTGGGGTGTAATTATGTCCGAAAGGACGCGATCCCAGCACTGCCAAAATCCCCATGGATCATCACACTAATCTTACGTCAAGGAACAAAAACTAGAACTCAGAGTGCCACATAAAAAACATATTACAGTACAATTCGCACATCCATGGCTTAAAAGAGTCCAGTTTTTATCAATCGCTGTGTGACAGCGGCAGTTCAAGGGTGTGAAACTGCATTAGATTTTAGATGAAAGTTTAGATTTAGGCGGGTGTTAGATGATATGACGGTAAGGGTCAAGTAGCTTACTTGCTACTGCATGACTCTTCAGAATCCCCTTTATCTTCATCCACTTGTTCCTCTGTCATTGTTCAAATAAACAAAAGACATTCCGAACATTCTTTTAATGATAAAAGAGTAGCACCACTTGGCATTCCATTGAATCCTCCTCCTGGAACAAGCGCTTGATCCAAAAGCGTGATTCTTCACACCACCCTCAATGGCACTTGAATTTCGTTGCTTCCGTCATTGTAGCACAATACATGTAGAACAGGGCTGTAAATGTACCGATTTGAATTCAATTGTGCACCTCAAAGACTAAAAATAATGATGATGAATGAAATTTTTATTATTCTGATCATTCCTTCAGGTTCAGGTTCTTTGAACCTTTGAATAAGGTAGTTTTTTTTAAAAAAAAAAAAATATTTAAATTCAAACGTCAATGGAAGGGAGGCTGAACAGAGCTCCTAGTTGTGCCGTGGGGTTAGAAACATTAGTTGTAAGTGTGGTCAATGATAAAGCGATAAATCATCCCACTGTGACACTCCCATATTGGAAAGGGTGTTGTGCTAATAGGAGATCATCACCAATCAACTTCACAAGATCAGAACAAAAGATAAAAGATGAAACAATAAATCCTTTATTCTTTCTAATAAACAATTAACAGTTGAGCCTAGAGTGTAGAGTCAAGTTCGCATGCGCAAAGGAACTTTAAAGCTTTAGCTTTAAAGGATATTTAAATGAATTCTGAATTAGGATGCGCATGGATTGATTCTATGTTAATCTAGAATAAAGAGAATGTTTTAACTGTTGTTTTCACACGACAAAGACACAGCTTGACGTGGCGTGTTTGACCGCCCAATGCGCTCCCGCTGACACCGGATAACACACGGACATCTTTATCTTCATCTTTGGAGCCAAGGCAGTGACGTCCTGATTTAAACATTTTCCACTCATTCCTTTGTCCTTTTGCAAAAGAATTTCACCCAGATTCAAGTTTTTCTGTCGCCTAGACACGGGCGTCATTCCGTAGAAATTTAAATTCAGGAGTCGTTCCCCTCACACAGCCATTTACGGCCTGAATCGAAAGTTCAAGTGGACATTGTCCTCTTTCAAAGCCATAAATCATTTGTCATTTACAATACGAAGCTACCTGTGGTATCTATCTAGTGTCTCTCCTCTAAATCAAGATTCACGAGTGAAAATTCTCATGCTTATGGTGGAATTGATTGATTCCATGCGGAACTCATGTTTCATGTTTCCCGTGTTCAGAGGATTAGCAACTACTTCAATGCGCGTAGATTTACCAAGAATCCCCTCTTTAATGACGAAATTCCCGTATTCCTAATCAAAATGTGTAATTTTTCTTTGCATTTTCTTTTGATTTAGGACGAAGATGAATCCTACTTCATCGCCTCATCTCCATCGGGTGCTACCAAAAGTTCAAAGTGGAAGCGACGAGAACGTGAGACGTCAGACGCCATTTTGTCTTCAATGAGAGATTATTACAGGCAAGACTTTCGAGAACGTGGAGGAAAGTGTTCAACTAATTACAATGGACGCCCAGAATCTCACTCTCTAACGAGGAAGCTCATTCTGAGGCTCTTCCAGGTGAGAATATCGCAAGTCTTTTGCTTATAAGGTAGTTAAAAGACCCGAAATTTTGAAAGTTAAGTTTCGGCGTTGAATGTTTTCCGCCTGTCAAATTGGTCACGACGAGTTAATTACAGGAGATCCACCCATGTGAACAAAGTTGATGCTTTTATCATCTTGTGTAGAAAGATGCTTCTCACACATCAACTGTCGTGTGTACGTGTGATTTCACAAAGTGTAATATATTCATAAGACACAATGGAACAAAGGATTAACCGTAGTTTTCCTTTAATTTTTTTTAATTGTACTTGACAGTTGGCAAGTCTCATCCTCATCATAATGGGAATCATAACACTAGTCACTCCCTCAATTCTAACGCCACTGGAACAAATGATCCCGACTCTAAACACATCAACGGAATTTGAAGAAATTGAACAAAAGTTGGACATTGGCCGTTCACTTGAAGAATGGGCTTCAAATGGTGACCTCAACTCTACTACTAATGAACAACTCCTCAACATTCCCAGGTTTCAATTCACTCTCAACAATGTGCAAATGTGCAGTCCGAATGTGACGACAGCAAATGGAATTTATTTTGTCATCATGGTCCATTCAGCGCCTCAACATTTTTTGGAAAGACAAGCCATCCGAACGACATGGGGATCAGTCAAAACTTACAGGAATTGGTCAATCAAGCTCGTCTTTCTGCTAGGACAGCTGAAGAATGGACAGGACATGAATGGAGGAGTCCAGGCAGGAATCCTTGGAGAGAGTGACCTGTACGGTGACATCGTGGCTGGAAACTTTGAAGACACTTATAGGAATTTGACCTACAAGCATCTCATGGGGTACAAATGGGTCATCAAGCATTGCCCATTGGCTAAATTTGTAATCAAAACGGACGACGACGCTTTCATTGACGTATTCCAAGTGTTTGATTTCGCACAGAGAAACTATGGCCTGGATCCAGTTGATATTTTACTTTGTAACATTTATCCAGAAGGGACGAAACCAGTGAGGAATTCTTCCCTTGAGGTTTCGTGACGGGTACAAATGGATTGTCTCTGAGGATGAATACCCGTTTGAAATCTACCCAAAGTACTGCGGTGGTTTAGGCTACTTGGCCACTGTCGATGTGATCCAGAGGCTGAGTGAGATTAGCACTTCGCTAAAACGTTTTTTGTGGATTGATGATGTCTTTGTGACTGGGGTGATAAGGGAACTGGCTCACAAGGAACCATTTTATTTAAATTTAAGGTACTCTTATGACGAGCTAGAGTATCGGAACTGGTTGAATGACCGATCATCGAGACATCGATTGCGCAAAATCCCTTATATGTTCGTCCATGTCACACGAGGGCCAAGGTATGACGAGGACATGGCCAGGTTATGGAGGAAAACAGTCAGAGCATGGTCGTAATTTGTAATTAATTTAAGCTTAAGATATTCTAGTCAAAGTACAAAAGATTTATTAGGGAATGAATGAGTGAATTGTAGAAATCCAGGAGAATTGCGAGTGCCAATGATGCACATGCAGACGTAACTTTACCTGTCAGTGAGGCATCAGTAGTTTACTAAATGTGCGCAACTGTAAAAATAATTTGAATAATTAGGATCCCTGACAAGATCCGTTTTGACAATAAGAGAAATAAAAGTTTTATGCGAGAACTTCATTTTCATTGGTCTATTTAGTAACGCCGTTTGTGCAGTTTGACATTAAGTAATGGAAGGTGTCAAAATAACAGTAGCATTCACCACCTGCTCTACGGTGGAATCAAACGAATCATAACTCACGGCCTCACTCAAGCGATACCTTAAAATATCCTTAGCTTTTATTACTTTTATCGTGATTTTTCATTTTACAGGACTGAATTAAAATGTTTGAAGTGAATTTGGACATGTAGTCTTGATTTGTTAGTAAAGTAGATTTGGTGTTTTGGTATATTTGTTGTCTTCAGAAGAAAAGATCGGATATCCTCAACAAGTGCACACCGAGGATGGACAATCTCCAGGTGAGGAAGACTTCTACTTCAGCGGTTGTGATTCCGAGGAGCACTGGGTCATTCGGGGCAGCTTTGTAAATGATTTCGATTACATTGGTATGGGCAACAGCCACATACACTTGGCAAATGGTATGTCCAAGGAGTTTCTTTAGAGTATCTGGAGGAATGCAGAGCCAAAATCCTAAAATCTCGACCGCGTGACCAGCAATGAGCTAAGGGACAAATGGGACATTTCAATCATTGTACAGAAGGTCAAGTTGATGGGAACTTACAAGGAACCATGGATTTGGGTTGTTTGAAAGATCCATGAAAAGAGTCAAGACAAAAGCAGGAAGGCCAAGGGCGATCATCACGTAGGCAGAAATGCGGTAGAGATCGAGCCAAATCCGCCGGGTTGCAGGCCGAATTCCAGGAATTATTTCCACACCTGGAATTAATTGGAGTTTGGTAATTGTGTAGAGAAGAGGTTGGGGGTACTTACAAGTCGAAATAGACCCATAGACGTATGACACTGTGGTGGCGAGGAACCAGATTCCGACGTAGAGCTTCCAGTATGAGCCGTAGATTGGAATTTTCCAAATTCTAACACAACTTTCAATGCATTGTACCACTGTAAGAAGCTGAAGAGACGCAATTATTACTTTGAAAGCAATCATTTTGAATGTATGAAAATGGAATGTGAAGAAGCAATGGCAGAAGTGGCAGAAATGGAACCCAAAAGCTCGAAAATGAAAGTTGAAATGAAGTCTCGTTACAAACGTTTTGTTTGTAAAGAAACAAAAAAAAATGGCCACTTTGGGTTTCCACGAGATCCTAGAAGCAATGAAAATTAAAATTATTTGATTTTAGTCTTCATGATTAACTTTAATTTAATTTGGATGAGATCAGAATATTGTGCAAATTAGTTTTGATTCGAGACAGATTCTTTGCTTGTCTTTTAGTAATGGGTCAAGGTGAACATGATTTGATCCAGGACTGACACTTCTTCCCCCATGGCGATGCGCTTGTGTTGCCAGAGGAGAGATTTGGCAAAGAAAACGGAGCAGGCGCAGATGAAGGGAGCTCGGAATCCGAGTTTCATTGACTTCTTTGGGTTCATAGCTGCTCCTAGACAAAGCCACGCGAGAAGCGACAAGTATCCAGGGCAGTTCCCGCTTCCCCAAAGGAACTGAATGTAAATGATCATGAAGATCACGTAGAAATATGACATGACGATCCCAGCAGTTTCCAACCCAATTGACGCAATTGCAACAACGCAAAGGTAGATTGGTAGGAAGATCTGAAGGAAAAATAAATTTCAATTTTTAAATCAAGTCAAGTTTTTTTAAAAAGTTTACATGGAACAAAGGAGCGGTGTAGTACATGATGAAGCTAATCCAGTAAGCAGGGATTCCAAAGGTGACAAGTGAGTCACAAGCTCTTGAGTAGACGGAGGCCCAGAACGTTGCCATTTCGGATTCACTGCCAAAAATAGTCTCCACACCTGCAATTAATTGAAAAGTAGAAAAACAAGATTTAAAAAAAAAATAATTTGTCGCTTACATGCAGAAATTGAGCCAATGAGGGTAGTGAGTGTGGCCATTCCAAACCAGATCCGGATTTCCGTTGACTTCAAAAAGTCATCAGGGGCAAGTGGCCAGACTTTTACATGGCAGTAGATGCACTGTGCCAATGCAAGGACATTCAGCAATACCACGAGCACAGAGGTCAGCATCTCATGAAGTCAATTTGGTATAAAAGTTATAGGAAAAATCAATTAACTAAAAGTATTAAAATTTCAAATAAAATGGCTGATTCCTTGACTCGCTAAAAGTTTAAAATGAAATTTAAAATAAATTTTAGATGAAATCAAACAATATCACCACATTGGTTGCCATGAAATTTTGACTTTTATTAAAACTGACAAAAATTGTTGGATTTTAGTTAAATTAATTATTTCCTCAGGCTTGTTAGAAGCAAAGATTTTTAGTGAAGCTCACTCACTCTTTCGCTGCACAAGGAGAGCATTGGCCATGAGCACGGAGCAGGCGCAGATGAGAAAGGCTCGTAGTTCGTGCAATTTGAAATCCATGAAGACTGTTCTGTTAGGGCCCATGGCAGATAGCATCGAAAGCATTCCGACCAGAGACAAAAGTCCAGGTAAGTTTAAAGTCCAAATGACGAGGAAGAGGTGGTTGAATAAAAGGATTCCAAAGATGTAGGACATTGCAGNGTTTAAAGTCCAAATGACGAGGAAGAGGTGGTTGAATAAAAGGATTCCAAAGATGTAGGACATTGCAGTGTGAGCAACGGTAGAGCCATAGTAGCGGAACACAAAGAGGATCAAATAAGTTGCAGCGATGACCTTTGAAACAAAGAAATTGTTAGCTCATTGCTTCCATTGAATAATTCATTTACGTAGAGGAAGGAGCTTGAAGAGTAGAACATGAGGAAGCTAATGAAGTGAGCTGGGAAGCCAATCATTATCGCAATGGTGCAGACTTTGCGGTACAAGGTGACCCAGAATTGCGCTACTTCAGTCTCTCGTCCAATCAAAGCTTTCACACCTATGTTTCAATTGGAATGTAGAATTAATAATTTAAAAACCGAGGACTTACATCTATTGACGACTGCAATTATGCATGCCAGCGTGGCCAAAACAAACCAGAAGCGAGTCAGTGCTGTCTTCATTTTGTTATCAGGAGAAAGATTCCAGATATGGAAGCAGCTGTAAGCAGAAAGGCTCACAGAAAGAAGATTGATCAAAATCACAACGATTGTGCTAGCCATAGTTTTAGAAGAGGCGAAGAAAATGTTAATTCAGCTAAAAGAGTAATAAGGGCTAAGGTGAGCCAAAAGTGTGTTTGGTTAAAAAAACAATTTCCGTTTCCATCAGATCCCAAAAACTTAAGTCAAAATTTAGAAAAACTTGATCAAAATTAGAAAAGTGGGCGACAGATTTCGTGGTTTTGAGTCATCAAATAGAAAACCTACAAAAGATCAAACATTAATTTAGAACAGAACAAAAACTCTTTACTTTCGTTCGCACAAAGTCCTGGACGTTGTCCGTTTTGACAATATCAAAGAGAAATAAAATGCAAAGTTTCTTGTCATTCATAACTGATTGGCCTATTTAGTGACGCCGTTTGTGCTGTTTGACATAAGTAAAGGAACGTGTCAAAATAAAACAGCGTCAGTGTCAGCACCTTACAAAGCTTAGAATGTTCTGTACAGTCTTACCATTTAAACTTATTTTATTAAAACTTTTACATAATTCAATTGATTTATAGTCGAATCTCGTTACATCTTTGAAAATATTAGTCTGCAAATCACCTTGTATTTTACATACAAAAGACACTGAAGGATTTATGATTCGTTTATTTATTCCTGATTGCAGTGACACGTGATAAGTCATGAACCAGTGTCCATGAATGGACAACTGAAAACCAGAACGGAACGGCGGTTTAATGCGTGTGTGGTACTGAATTTCAATTCTTTGTCTTTGTAAAGCTGATGAGGGAAATGCTGTTGGAACAAAGGATTTGGATTTGTCGCACTGACGCGGGAGTTTTTGACCAAATCGCCCACGAGCGACATTACGGCCCTTTTGAGATCCCTTTTAAGAGCCTAAACTTTGCAAATTGAGATTGCAACCAATTTCTGAAAACAATGTGAAGAATTTCAAGTTTTTTTTTGTATCATGTGTAATAAATTTTATGTGGAATGGAGAGGATTAGTTGTATAATTACCAAGTCATGTTTCTACCTTTTGTGGTTCTTTGACTTTGGTGGATTTAATGTTTAATTAAAAGGCAGAGAGGTGATACAAATCCACTTAAGCTTTTAAAACAGAGGCTGTCTCAACTATAACAGATCATTAGAATAAATGGAAAGAAACGAGAGAGGCTATGGATGCTTATAAAGGTTACAAAAAGTGGTAGAATTCACAAAAGTCGTTAAGCCAACTTGTTTTCTTTTGCCAATTTACACTTGAGGAGGTCCTTTCCCTCTCTTTCCGCTTTTTTATATTCAAGAATAATTCGCATATAATTATCCCTTAATCAAGAAATAAAATTTTGATGATATAAAGAAGACCTCTTGCTGAGACGTGCTCAGTTTCACCATGTTTTAGAATCCATCGTGTAATCGATTGTCGATTTAAATGCATTGGATAACATGGGTTGGACGGGATAATTCGCTTAGCCTTTTGATTGATCATTGATGCCTTTAATAATGGCGTGATGAGTGATTTGATTCTGAGGTGATAAAAAGGAGGGAATTTTAAAATTAATCGATTCTCCTCCATAAAAAGAAACAAAGTGGTTAGAAATTATAAGAAACATTGTAATAATTGTTCATTTTCTCATGGTTAAACTGACCTGACCTTTGCAAAAAAAAAAATTGCATGTAATATTTTGTAATACATAATATTTGCAAATTAGTTTGTAACTACAAAGGATTTTACGACTGCGTAAAAAAAGTTAATGGAATTTACAACTGGATTTAATCTGAATAACACGACATGCACGTAAAGATGGGATTGACCAATGAGGATGTTTTCTTTATGAACTGACCTGTCATAAATTGAACCTGAAACATTTTGAATCTGAATTTATGGGCTAAAGTGTTTACTTTTCAACATTTTTCCCCCCGAGAGAAGGTGTGTCCTTTGCAATTTTTTAAGGGAGTTATCACACCTTGCAATCTCCAAGTTCAAAACGTTTATTTTGGGTGGGCCTAAAGAAGACTCTTGAAACTGTTATGGGATTTTAGCATTTATCCCTTTTTTGCATATCGTAATTACATCGATAATGAAACAAAGTTCGTGCATTCTCTGAATTTGTGAAGCCAGTGAACTCCGCGGTCTTTGCATGTTGACGTGTTCTAACTCGTATTTACAAACAGGGCTTCAAAACAAGGTTGATTTGATCTTAATTAAATTATAAATTGGAGGACACTGAACTTTTTTTCTTTGAATTTAATTAATTACAGTCGCTTCCTCCTGCTGTGTTTTTCATGGGAAATCCAGTTGAACCAAGATGCGCAAAAGTTCATGATAAAAGTCTGCAAATTAGAATTCTCTGGAATCCTTCATTTGCAGGCAGTTGCCTTTTGATCTGCTCCGTTGCTTGTAATTAAATGTTTGGTTTTAAGATGAAGATTGATTAGGCTGGAATTAAACGCACAGAGTCAAGTCTCCATTCAGGTTTTCATAACCTGAACTTTTAACTTTTGATGCCGTGACAGGGCACACATGTCAGGTGGAGGGATGGTGGTCATAAACTATAGAATTACATTTCTTCACAGAAGTTTTAACGATAATTATGTTACCGCACACACAACCGTGACAAAATCAAGTCTCCGCTGCTGTGTGCTGTCAACTTTTTGTTCAGGCGCCATTGTTGTGGTCGTCATCACCACAAAGCAATCGAGTTCCCAATGTAAAGTGCAGGAGACTTGATTAAATGAAGACAGCGGAAGGGTCAAGTCCTTAAAAACAATGGGAGGGAAGCTCTTTAGATAATGATCTTTCAACTGCGTGGGAATAAAAGGAAATTAAAGTAATCCAGGACTCATAAACAAAGGCATCACTTGGAATCATTGGATTAAGATAAAATCAAATGGCAGAAGACCAGGTCAATTGAATCACATATTAGGTCATTCACTATTAAAAGTGACACTCGAGTAAGTACACACTTGAGACATGTTTTGTTTAATCCTGATTTTGGTTTTCCCGAAATTTTTGTTTTTGTATTCGCAGTTTGATGATGAGGTGATCGTTTTTTGTGTACAACGGTGTGTGGGATCATTTTCTCATCGTTTTTAAGCATAAACCACAATGGTTATGAACGGTACAGATCATCAAAGCATATTAAGGACCAAAAGACATCCGGAAAACCTGATGATCTGCGATGGCCTGGTCAAAAGACTTTTTTGAACGTTAAAGACCCTCATTAGAAAATCCCGTCAACTGCATTTAAGTCCGACCACACAAGAGGAGTGGAATGAAATGATTGATTCCAAATTGTCAGTGCTACAGCTCTTACTCTTAACTTCGCATGTCAATCTACTGCCTAAAAAGCTCTGTCATGTTACGAAAAGAGCCAATCAGAGATAAGGATGGAAATAATAATGGCTGCGCCTTCGTTTCCAAATGGTCGCACATCTTTTCCTGTTACTTATAAGCCTTTTCTTACAAAGTTTGCAAATGACAAACTGGTTTTAAAGCTCATCACCTCATCAAAAGTTGACATTTTTCTTACTGATCTTTGTGGTTCAGGATTAGAAGATAAAAGTGTCTTGCGACAGGCCTTGTTTGTCTCATGTCAAGGAAACCTGAATTATAGCGACATTGTCGGGAATTGAAATGAGATTCCCAGAAATAGTTCTATTCATTGGATTTGATTGGGATAAATGATGGTTTAAGTGGCTTAAAAAGTACATAAGAAGAACGAAGAAGTCTTGTTAGCACTTGGATTGAATGGAAAGAGTGAATGACTTCCGCCCATTCAGAAACCTATCGTATGAAATCTAAAGGAATAAATAAAGATCTGGGCTTTTGATTAGAGGAATAATGAGGAGGATGAAACGAGACGTTCAATGCCATCATTGCCATCATCTCGTAATACTATTATTGGAATAATTTTGCACGAAAACAAGAAGCACATTGACAAAAATGAGCTTTGCTTATTTTTGTCAAATCCAGGAGAATTCAGACACTAATTCTCCACATAAGTCAAAAAAGGACATAAAAGAAGATTTCTTGTCTTGGCAAAGGTCTTTTGCTGTGAAAAGCAAAAGGCAATTGAAAGGATGCTTCAGATTTAACTACCCGCATAGCTTACAATATATTTTATGGCTATGGGATCCTGTCAGGATCAAAATTCTTATGGGAAGGTGTCAGTCATTGAGACAATAAACAGGTTCACCTGTAATTAAGCGTAATTCATGAGGTGAATTCTTAATCAAAACTTCATCAAAAGCATTGGCAAATGCCTTGATTCTCCAGTAATGAAAAAAAGCTTATAGGAAATTGATCCTAATCTAATTTCCAGTGTCAAAGGAATTGATTGAACTTGGGAGACTGTGGTACTCGTACTCGTTTGAAGTTGTAAGAATTTATGATTCATTGGATGATCTGCTAAACCAAGCGTATGATAAAAGGAAGAGCCATTAATCAAAGGTCAAGGAAGAGAAGAGGCGGGTTCAGGTGTTTCGTTTATTTACGACCTAGGAGTGACCTCCATGGCTTTGGTTTCAATGTAATTTAATAATGGATGCTTATAGCTTTCTCCTTGGAGCGGTCACTCGAAACACCAGAGCTTGATTTATTTTATATCATGCTGTGCTTACAGTCTCTGTTGGGTAAAAACAATTAAACTTTTGCATAAATGCAAATAAACAAAGGAATAAATCAGGAATCAACAGTAGAAAACATGACATGGGAAATTGGATACACGGACATTACGGACGTCAACACATTTCACAGCCGCCACACAACAAATGCAGACAATTTGTAAGAAATGGTAATGGCGGCGGAAATCGTTCAAAGGAATCTTTTACTTAGAGATTTGGTATTTGACATAAAAACCTAAGCCTTTAAATTCCCTCGTCTGCTTGGAAACAAGCAAAACGCCAGAGGGTTCTCAAATCTAGAGTTACGTTAATGAAATGGATAAATTAAATCCAGAAAACTCCATTGCGGGCTCTATTCAACCGGGCTTTGTTAAAATCTCAGACCCCGGAGACGATTCAATCAAAACCGGGCTTTGATCAAGATTTTATGGTGTCCAAGTATGTGATTTTTTAGAGAAAACGATATTCTCGTTGACACTAAACGCCGTCGCTGGAGTGGTAGTTTGGAGCTTCTAGTATTTGGAGGCATCTTCTAGAAAGATCAATTAATAGAGGCTAAGTCATTAATACAGATTGCAGGAAATTCATGTAATCGGGATGACAGAGTGCTTTCGCACTATGGACACGGACATTAAAGTACTTTGCGCTAATCAATTTATCGGTACAAATTCCCTTTTGATGGTTAACACTGGTTAACACCGTATTAACTTACACTTATATCATCAAGCCTGAAGGGTTTTGAAGCATCAAAATGACGTAAACTTCAATGACACTTGAAAGTCGAACAACTGACAAGTTCACGTAGGCGGATGGGGTATTACGTTTCATTTTTGAACTAATGAGCATCGGAGAAATTAATGCACACGTTAATTGACCCACAGTGATAATTTCCTTTGATTTTATTGCGAGATAATTAAATAGTCCCATGGATAAAAGCAAAGGGCAGAGAATGCCCGAGTCTCTTTTGAATTAAGGCTGATTTTAGCTAAGGTAATTAAAAACTCCAGTCCCACACCATGCCTCCAAACTCAATTTCAGTTCCATTGGGAACAGAGGAAGTGGAATTTCTTAGTAAAGAACGACAACCGGATATAGTAAGAAAACTGGAAGAAACCGAAGATTCAATGGCACACTCAAGCTTCCCAAATATTTGGAAAGCTCCGATTGGTCGTGACTTACCGTCACAAAGCGCAATCCAATGGCTTGAAGGAAAGCGAGAGACGGATGATATCGGAGATTACTGGAGAGTGCATGACAAGCTATACGACCTGACTGACTTTGTTGATCGTCATCCTGGCGGTAGAGACTGGGTTGCGGTGTCAAGAGGTACAGATGTAACAGAAGCATTTGAAGTCTCCCATGTCGTTGGAATCAAAGAAGTTGAAGCTATACTTGCAAAGTATTATGTCAAAGAGGCAAAAACTAGGAGAAATTCCCCTTATACATTCAATGAAGATGGGTTCTACAAAACTCTCAAACGAAAGGCAGAACCGATCCTAAAGGTAAACAAAATGGAGGAAAACCAAAAGGAAAGTTTGAATTTGGGCGCTAAAATGTTTTCCATTTTTGTAGTCTGTTGGTACGGGGTCTACAACCGAGATTCTGCTAATGCAAGACGCCCTAGCATTAGCGGTGGTGATGCTCAGCATTAGTGCGATCGTCTACGACTCCATGATTCTGATGTTTTTAGCTGGTCTTGCGATTGCGCTTTGCGTCAACGCAGCTCACAACTTTTTCCATGTGAGAGACACCTGGCGTCGTTTCTATTGGGACATTACGATGGTCTCATCCTATGAGTGGCGAATTTCTCACGTTCTCAGCCATCACAATTTCCCCAACACTATTCTCGTAAGGCATTATTACACATGCGTCGTTCATCGCCTCATTCCCTCTTCCTTTTGCAGGACTACGAAGTTCAAATGTTGGAGCCAATCTTCAATTTCTTGGTGACGAATAAGAATTGGGTCCAGCGATATGGTCCTTATGTCTACTCGCATCCAGTCTATGCAATCACTTTCTTCCAAATCATTATCTCCAGGATCGTCAAAATCTGGAAGAAACAACAAAAATTACGACCTGAGAACTTGATTGTGTTTGCAGAACTCTTCCTCTTTGTGGCCATCAGCCCTAGTATTTGGGTAAGTTTAAAAATTAAAAATGAGAATTTGTGTGAGAATGTCACTGACCATTTCATTATTTTCAGTCTGGAATCAAGGCGTGGTTCATCATCCACACCGTGGCTTCCTATTGGTTCGTTCTGATTGGAATGAACGCAGCTCATCACCATCCTGATTGTTTCCATGATGGAGACGAAGCACGACCGGAGCCTGACTTTGGTCTATGTCAACTGGACGCTGTGAGGGAGAAAGAAGGGGATGTCCACCAAACCTTGTTTGTGGTGCTGACGACATATGGCGACCACACACTCCACCACTTGTTTCCATCAGTCTGTCACTCCAAGCTAAAATATTTGGAACCAGTGTTTGCAGAAACCCTTAAAGAATTCATGGTCGAGCCTTACGAGGCACTTCCAGCGATTGAATTCTTTACAGGTGCGTTGGGACAAATGGTTCGGACCACACCCAACCCATTTCAAGGGAAATCAAAAACAAACTAAAAGCTGACGTTTCAGTTATATCTCACTAACACAAGTCTCTCCTTTTCTAAAATTCTGAATAAACAAGTAACACTTTTACTCGCAAGCTCTCAATTTTGTTTAGTGCTTTGACAAAACGCGGAGACGGAAAGCACAACAATGGCAAAAATTTATCAAAGCTTATACAATTGAAGAATTGAAATCTTATGATAAATTGACGCTTTGTGCAGAGATCCTAAACTTAAGGTAACTGGATTGTGCACATAACTTTGGATTTTTTGAGTTGGACAAAATCCCTATTACATATTTGATACTGTTGCGTTTGTGGACTTTGAAGCGTATTTAGACAAGTCTAACGAGTTGCGACCCTTTTGAAGTTAATACATTTGGGAAAAACTGACTTATGATGTATCACAATCGATTGAATAATTAAGTACGTTGGTAAGTGCGGACTCCGGACACAGAATTTAAGCAGACAAGCCCAAACTGCTGTAAGTACGATTAAGCTTCCTGGATTTGACAGCATAGATAATAAAACCGATGCTAACTAAGAAGAATACGGAAAAGAACAAAACAAGAAGGACAAAGAGTAGAGTACTCATCCCATAGCGCGACGGCGCAGCTTCGATCGAATGTGTTTCATTAACCATGAATCCAAGTGCCCAACCCAAGTCCTTGTCGTTAACCTGAAAAAGAAAAGGGTAATATTGGATCTTTTAGATTTCAGATCGGATTACCTTCAACCCAAAATGGAGGTTTGACCACTTTTCCTCTGTGTTGAATTCATAAACGTCAGAGAGAAGAGTGAACATGTAGACTCGGTGGTAACAGGAAGAAGGCAATCCTTTTGTTTGCAGACCTGTAAAAAATCCAACAAGAATTTGAAACTATTTGAAAGTACCATTGGTAATTTCAATTCCGGTTTATAGTCTTTACCAGAAGTTTCTGGACCCGAAATGTAATCCATGAACAACTGGGCCAGATTCTTGGAACAAGTTTCATTGACAACGGACTGAAAGCCTTCTCTTGTCCTGGCAGAATTCCCGGGAAATGGTCGGGCTATGTGGCCGAGGGCGGAAAATCCCTGTGGACATAAATTGAGCTCATTAGGTGAAATTCTAAATTAATGTCGTCTGTATAATTAACCATGAAATGTTTCTCTTGAAATCCAGGTGGTATGTCATTGAGTGAGATGCAATCTTCCAACTTATATTCCTCACAAAAGGTTTCGCTCATCAAGTACTTCATTGTGGACAGACATGCTTCCAAATCGCTCGCTCCATTGAATGCGTAAACTCCATTAGCCTGATAAAAGTCATCAAGTTTTAATCATATAAAGTGCTAATAAAAGGACCTTACCATTTCGTGGTTAGTCGGGCGTGGAGAACAAGGTGAACTGAATATTGCAGAGGCATTGAACGTCTCTACCGCTCCAGTTGGTAAACATGGATTCGTAACATTTCTGCGTCCAGCAGCTTTCTACAAAAGTGAAGGTAACGCTTTAGTTCTTTATTATTATTATTAGAATAAACATGAAATCTACATTTAAAAAAAATTATAGCTCCTGTCGCTTACCAAAATGAGAAGAGCCTTGTACCGAGTACTTGACTGACTCGCTCCATAACACAGGAAACTTTTGCTAAAAACTTTGACCTCTCGTCCATATACTTGAAACGGAGCTATCAGTGATTCGTTCTGTATCGACGGAATTTGAGTCTCGTTCAGTTCAAATGAAATTTGGGTTGAGGCTCCACCAAGGTCGAGTGCTCCCCAGGTCTCGTTCTAAGAATTATTCAAAAGTAATGGGATTAATTTTTGGCAGGATTTCAAAAATCTAAAGATTACGTTTGATCGCAGATTGCCATTGAGATAATTGACTGTCAACCAGCCGGTTGCACCTTCGACAGATCCAGGGAGTATCCCTGCTCGAGATTCATCAAACTTCAATCCAGTAGCCTCCAAGTATTTCCTTGCCTCTGCCAATATCTCATCAGACAGCGTCTCGTTCATAAATCTAAAAAGAACCATCTCAGAAATAATGTAATGTGCTAATGTATTTATAATATGGTAGTTTACATTACTTCAACACTCTCATCCCAGCTGTAGCACCAAAGAATATTTCACTGTTTCCAACTGAATCAGAAGGTATAGTTGCTTTAACTTTGTCGACACAACGTTTCAAGTATGGCGGTACTTCAACAGCACTGTGCAATTCACCGATTCCGCCTGAAAGAAATTCCTCAACTGTCAGACTTATGTTCAATGATCTAATCTAGGAGGATGATTGAAGTTTACCCTTGAGGCCACAGGCGTTTTCCTGAACCACCATGCCAGTGTTGTTTATCTTATTTCCTGGCCATCTGTACAGTATAACTTCTGTGTGAGTGGAACCTGCGTCTAGCACCAACGCATACTGCCAAAAGAGGACATATAAACATAAAACTCAAATTAGAATTAATAGCCGTCGTCATACTCACACTATCGGGAACAGTAACGAGTCCAAGGTGTAAGCCTAGACACACGATGAGACCAACAATTGAAAATACTACAGCGATCAATGCGATCAAGCCGGTTCCCCGAAAGTGATTTGGTTTCTCCGTAACTACAAAAAATCACAATCAACTCACCAACACAGACAACCTTAACCTTCATTCAATTACTAAAGTACCAGAACAGAAAATAACTTTGTCTCCACTTTGCAGCGCATAGTGCGAAATTGGTTTCTTCACATCTAGCACGTGGTTGTGTGTATTCAACAGGCAGTATTGTGACGAGTTCTCAATTTGCTATAAAAAAAAAAAGCATGCAACATGAGATCATTATCTAAATTCCAACATTACCAGTTTCTGTATTAACGTTTATACCTTGTCTTCGCAGAATTTTGTGATCAAGTTTCCAACAGGTAGAGCGTTATCGATTGTGACTTGGACAAAGCCATTGGCTGGGGCTGAGAGGTCACTCTGGACCAACACGTTTACGAGCATTTTCTTAGCAAATTAACAGCGTGTACCTGAGCAGGTATAACGATCGATAAGGAAACTGGTACTGGAGCCAAGGAAAGAGAGGATGCCAAACAGCAAAGAATACCAAGGCTCTTCAGCAGTTCAGTCTGCAGTAATAAAGTTGGACACCTCCCAAGTTTTGACAGCTTGTGGTAGAACAGGGTTTCCTCCTGTAATGTTTAACAGATTATAATTATGAAGTACTCTGATTATTAAGATAAAAGGAGTTGGAGTCATTGCTAATTAAGCTATAAATAATAAAAATATTAAAATGATATAAAAAACCGGTCTTACAGGGGGCGAATAATGTGATCAAGACACGTTCGTCCTTGATAGAAAACGGACGGATGGACTGGAAATTGACCGCAAAATGACCTAAAAGTTCCTCCATGAATCACCACGATAGAAAGGAGGAGGAGGAGACAAAAGTTAATTGACAATTAAAATTTAAAATTGAGTTTTCCAATTCTCACTCAAAAGTCAGGAAAAAAATTCCCGCTCCCGTCGCTCAAAAAGTCTTTGAGAGGGGCGGATTGGGCGGGTTTTTGAAGCTTCCCGCTTACTCTTATTGTTCTAAAAACTCTTCCACTTGCTAATTAGTTTAAAACAACAGCTACTTTTGAATGAAATTCCAACCTGTAGGTCCAATCTAGAACAAGGCTCGTTTGTAAGTGATAAAATTCCAAGTCCGGAATCCTGGTTTTCTGTGCTGTACAGAACAGGCGCAAGTGTGCCTCATTAATTCCTCTTATCGCACTTAAATCGCAGGATTTTCACCAACACGAATTTTTGGATGACGGGAAACGCCCGGGTTTTAGGATTTAATTTTCTCTTTCCTCGGATTCTTTACTTGCAAAGAGCTCTTAACAGAGTCTTCTATGCACTGTGTG
Source organism: Pseudachorutes palmiensis (assembly GCA_009869845.1). Lineage (NCBI taxonomy): Eukaryota > Metazoa > Arthropoda > Collembola > Poduromorpha > Neanuridae > Pseudachorutes > Pseudachorutes palmiensis. The sequence goes on along the minus strand of VNWY01000448.1, from coordinate 25,382 downwards.
TTTCCATTCATCATTCCAAATGTCCACTGGAACTCCGGGCCACACCTACTCGACTCTCAATAGAAACGCTAGACGATGTACAGAAATTAGAAAGGAATTTATGTCCCGAATAATGCCGTGCTAGAAAGGCATTAAAACGGTTTTCATTAATTTATTATTTGCACTTCTGTTGCTCTACCTCATTTAATTTCCCACGAAACGTAGACTTTGTGAGCTTTTATTCCTTGCAGGAGGGACATGTGTGCGTGGGTTTTTAATCTTTCTCTGGCCTAGTTTAATCTTTCTTCTGGATGAAAGTGAAGGTCAGGGTCAATGACCCCATTGCTCTTTTCATGTTCCTTTCCATCCTGATCTCTCGTTCTTTTGAATGAGGGAATGTCGCCAAGGGTCATTCCACGTTGAATCCACCAGTTCTCGTCCGATCACTGAAGTTAAGCAACGTCGGGCCCGGTTAGTACTTGGATGGGTGACCGCCTGGGAACCCCGGGTGCTCTTGGCATTCTTTTTTTTTATTTCAATTATCCCAATTTTTAAATCAATTTGGAATTTTTTTTATTAAAAAAAAAGCTGCATTTTGCAATTTAAAAAAGAATTTCTGTACCTTTTTCAGTCCGTGCGGGAGTCGCTATGTTTTTAATATTAGAAAATCAAGGCTTTTATCCACGTATTTTAGCATTTGACTCTTTTTGTAAAATGGCAGGAATGCCAAATTGCCAAGGGCCGAGGTCATAACGAAAAGATGGAACAAAATCTTTAATTGAGGGAAGAATTCCAATAAAAACAAAGGAGTCCATGAAGGAGTTTTGCATAATGCCCGGGTTTTCTATTTTTTATTTTGTGAATTCCATTGTGTCTGCGAAACCTATTTCTTGCAGTTTTCATCATCATCAAGGACTTTTACGGCTCACCATAATAAAATTAAAGACTTATGGCTCCACAACGCAGTTCAAACGGTGTTATGATCCGAATATGACCTTCTGACCCTTAAAATATATAAATGTAAAAATGTGAAAAATAAATTAACCTTAAGTTAACCTCCAATTTACACAGTTTAACACACTTTTAGCAATTCCAAACGATTTCTAAAACGATTGAGGAAATCCTAAAGCAAACATAATGTTGCAAAATTCACCACGAGTTTGACAAAGTGTAATTGAATGTGTTCATCAAGAGTAAATTACAACAACAAAATTGTTGTAACAGGAATACAATGTTCAGATTGACTTGTATCAAACTGATTGGTTTCAAAATAGCTTCAAATCGAGTCGTAATTGCAATACTTGACATTGGAGATGACAACTAAGGTGATAACAATTTCAAAATAAAGCCTCGTGGCTGGCTCTCAAATAGGGAAAATAGTTATTGCTACCTTCGTATTTATGTAATTTAAAAATTGAAATTCCGCAATTCTAGATAACGTCAATTCAGACGCATAAGCGTCTGTCTGAATTTCCTTATAAAAGGGTTTCACCTGGAACATAAAATTTATATGTCTTGGAACTTTATTGCAATTCTACATTCAATTCTGAATTGAAAATACAACATGAAAACTGCTGCCTTTCTGATTCTTGCAACACTCCTGTTGTGTTTCATTACCGCTTCGGAAGCACAGGTAACTTTCATGAATCTAGCGCATTTATCCACAATTAACTCCAAGAATTCTATAGTGCACAGGTGGCTGTGGGTTGGATATCCAATGCATTATGCACGATGGAGAAATTGACTGCAACTGCAACTGGTTTCATTGCTCTTATGGAAAAACTGCAGAAGACCTGACCAGGCTGGAATTATTTAGAAAATTCATACGAGACTATTCAAGGTATGACAAAACATTTAAAAAGTTATGAGATTTATGTTCAATTTGTTTTTTTTTTATTCTTAGTCAACCTGACATGATCCAAGCCGCTTACAACGCAGTTCACAAAAAGTAAAGGCTCTTATGCTTCAAGCATGCGCTGCTTTGAATGCGTTAGGTTATATTTCATTGTGAAATGATTCCAATAAATAAAAGTATATGATTCATCCAATTTCTTTAAATAAAATGAAAACCTTCATTGTCATTCGGACATAATAAAATATTGTGATGAACATTTTATTTCGTATTGTAACTTCTAAATGAGTCGTCTATCGGTATAGTGTGGATTTATTTAAAATTTAATTTAATTACTTTTCTGCGCCCTGCTTTATTTGCTATTTATATAAATTCTTGTCAATAAATCAATCAAGCATGTTTGCAATTTGGTATTTGTGAAATAAAAGGACGGAAGAAGTTTATTTTTAAATGACAATGACGCACGGGCTTAACCCTGTAGTTCCTGGATGTATTAATTATCAGCCCCATGATTTTTATTTAACTGACATCGGCATCAAACTGTGGATGACTAATTCCCTTGTGCGGTCACAAGTTATTGTAGTCCGGAAATAAAAACCAACATTTCTTTTCCTTGTTGTCGCATTGTCTTATTAAGTAGTGGAAGCTAGTTTATGCTTTTATCCTGTCCGTCTGTCTGTCCGTCATTTTACCTCAGGAACTACTGAACCGATTTCAATTCAGTTGAGTTCCTTATGGTCTACATTGATCCATAATCAAAATATGGATCAATACGCTTTATTGGGATCAACCGGAAGTCGTTTTTCTAAAACTTTGCCCTCATGACCTGTGTAAAACAGCCTGGGGCAAACCAAATTGCCTACATAGATAATGAACGTATTCAAGTCGTTCTAGTTCTTGTAAGTAGCACGACTAGGCGTCCGATACTTTATTACACCCGGGTTACAAATGTTTATGTAATCATAGTCCCGAGTTCATTTGCTTATGGGGTTCATTTTGTGAAATCGAATCCTCCACCCTATTGTTTTGACGTGATTCTGATTCACAGAATTGGACTTACGATAAAGGGAATAAAAGAGGTTACAGGGGCAGAGAAAATCAACATTTGCATTTACCAATCCAGCAGTGAAGCCCGAAATGGAAATTAGCTGGTGCTAATTAGCAAACCGTTTCCGTGTTTGATCATCAAATTCTTCCTGAAACCGAGTGTTATCTGACTAAAAAGCATTTCACTGTTCTCCAGTTTTCACACGAACACCGCAGGTAATTCCTTCACATTTTTACAAATTCTTTTTTACAGTCCATTTTTAAATCATTGATTTTGGAATAGTCATTGGCCATTTATTAATTGAAATTCTTTTATTTTTGCAGGATGTATATCTGCAAAGAAGTTCCTGACGACTTCTTCGACGGCGCCAAAAAGGTATTCAACTCTGCGGCTGTCCTGACCACGCATGAACCAAGTGTGGTGGCCTCCATGATCCCTGACCCTGACATGTCCGAGTACTTCCAGTGGGACACTGCTAGCGTCATCAAGGCCATGATCTTTACAGCCATCACTCTCTGCACAATCTCTGGCAACGCACTCGTCCTCTCATCCATGTTCATGCGCAGAAAGAACTTGCAGTCATCTACACACTATTTCATCGCCAGTCTCTCATTGGCTGATTTCTTGGTTGGTGTCCTTGTGATGCCATTCCTAGCCGTTTTTAGTGTCACCGGTCGTTGGTATTTTGGACGTGAGTACTGCACTGCTTTCCATTGCATCCACTACTGGCTCTGTTCCGCATCGATCCTCTCGATTACAGCCATTTGCCTTGAGCGTTTCATCGGAGTTCGCTTTCCCCTTCAACATTTTAAGCTCATGAATATCCAAAGGGTCATCCAATCATGCGCAGTCGTGTGGGCGTTGGCTGGAATCCTTAGCGTCGCTCCACTTTTCATTTGGCCTGTGGATTTCCCTGACGTTCCTTACACATGTCCAGTTAACTTTGAAGTTGGCCATGTCGTCACCGTGATGGTTTTCATGTTCTACATCCCATGCGCCATTATGCTCGGATTTTATTTCAAGATTTACCGCATAGCAACTGCGCACTTGGATGCTGTTGCAGAACGTCGCCAAAAGACACAAGCCCTAAACAGTTCTTGCACTGATTCTGGAATCAGTGGGGCCAAGAAGGGAGGAAAAGAATTGAGCTCTGGATCCACAAAAGTGACAAATTCAAACAGTTCCGGCTCCGCTGATTTCAACAGTTTGAATAATTCTGACAGTTGGGAAATGGTTGACGGAAAGAAGACAAAGGCAATTGCTGCAGAGGAAGCGCATTCATTGGCTTCAGGAAGGAAGAAGCAGACGAGTCTTTCAAAGAAATTGTTCCTAGTCGTTGGCGCCTTTTTCATTTGCTATTTTCCATTTTTCACAACTTTCATGGTTATGGCGATCAATCCGAATCTTGTTCCGCTCCAACTTTTCATCGCCCTGGGATGGATCCGCTACTTCAACTGTTGTCTCAATCCGTTCATTTATGCCACCATGTTGAAACCCTTCAGGGATGCTTTTAATGACATTTTTACTTCCATTCTCGGATGCTGCCGGAAGTAAACGGCCTTGAAAAGATTCAACTCTGAAAATGATTTTTAGCATTTTAAAATTACTCAAAACTTCAAGCTTTTATTCAATCTACAAACGAATTGTAATTTATTTGAATTACTTAAGGCTTTTAGTTTAAAAAAGTTGAAAAATTGCAGTTTCTCAAGATCTGATTTTTCTAGACGTAAATGTGGTCAAGGGAAAACCGAATGAATGAATTTTTCTCTAATTTTCCTCCTTTAGTTGATTGACGCTTGGTTCTTGGAATTTCTTTGTAAAAACAAATTTTTTTAAATTGACGGTGGCTTCCTTTTAGTTGTAATTGACGCACATTTTGGTTAATTTTTGTTAATTTTAGTCTAGCCTTTGTCTGCTCCGTTGATTTAAGTTGTTTCGACTTTTACGGTTTTGTAATTTTATTTTCCTGGTAAATGATTTCGACACGATGTATAATTTCATTCATTTAATTTTAGTTTTTAGTCAATCATGAGAATTTTGTAAATAAAATAAATTATCATTAATGTGCATTTTGTATCTGCGGAATGGGAATTAGTCGAGGCATTTGTACTCGCACTTGTCATTGTGAATTGCAGAGTCCTTGAGCATTCGAACGGTTTCCATCCACGTGGACGGAGTGAACTTTTCCAACACCCTGGAACAATAAAAATTCCGCATGTCATTCTCAAATTCTCAGAATTTAGTATGAAAGTGACAATTTGTGGTTCTTACACAATGATAATCTCCTTCCCCTTCAGAGTTTTGAGGTACTTTCCAGCCCTGCATGTGACTTTCCTGTAGCATTCTCGTTGACCCATGACAGCTCCCATGGTGGTCTTCAGCCCATCACCGAATGTGCCAATTTCATTGTTCTCAGAAATGTCAAGCTCAAGTCCACGGTGCTTCCTTTCTACAGTTGATCGGAGCCCAATGAATGTCAAAAACTGTTGCATCAGGGTTTGGATTTGAGCTGTAAAAAGAAAACATTCAATTAATCCTCCGAAAACGGAATCCCATGTGGCACTGTGAGCTTACTGAGATATGCAAGGCCCGGTCGTGGTTTTGGCACAAGATCAACCGCTGAATCTTCCGCTTCGGATGCAGTTTCGTCATTGTCGCTGGAAACTGTGATGGAAAATGTGGCACTCGTCCCATTCTTGGCGGTCACCTCTCCAGCTTCTTTGTTGTCAACATCAGCTCCTTTTTCAGATTCCACGACCTCGTTAGCATCTTCGAGAATTTTTCGCTTGAGCGGTTGCTTCCCACATTCTACTTGGAGGAAGGAAGCGATGGAAACAAAGAGAACAAGTGCGAACGCTGAGTACTTCATGATTGGTTGATTTTCTTAATGGCACCTTTAACCTCTTGATTGAGCTGACAATGGTAACTGAAGGACGGAAGTGGACTCAGGGCCATTTAAATACCGACCCAGATCGACACGGATAACGGACCAAAGGGATCCAATCCCGGAATGTGACATTCTTCAGGTGGAGGGGGGCCCTTACAGACCCAGATTTTCTTAACGGGAATATCCCACGTAGGCCGCAAGGATTTGCCAGCCTCCTTCCGTCCTGATTCTGATCAGTTACAACTATTTTTGGAATTGTACCTTCATGCCCTAGTTATTCTCTACACCTGTCACGTTTTCCTTGAAATCTCGAAAAACTGTCGATTTCTGGAATCCGGAAAAAGTGTGATCATTCATCATTATCCAATAGGGACTGAAGTCATCGAATATTTTCAAGATTTAGTAACTTTTCAAAAATAAATTTTACACAAGGCGTTTCACCGGATTGTTCTGAAGCACATGGGGATCATAAATATTCTTTGAAGTTTTGGTTAGGAATTTTATGAGCAAACTGACTCCTCTCGTAACGTCAGAAATCTAATCATTTAGGCTAAAATGAGTAAACCATTTAGACGTGTTTACAAAATCCCTTACTCTCCTCTCATCCAAGCAGCCCGTGTCGTCCACACTTCTTCCGGTGGGATCTAAAGCACCACCAATATGCAAAGATGTTCTAAAATTGTCGAGCCTCTAAAAATAGGATGTTCGTAACTTCCCCTATTTGAATGACAGGGCTTGGTAGTGCCTCTCACGAGTTTAAGACAGTTCCTATCTGGACTTTCCGCAGAGCTTAATTGCAATGAAACGCTTTAATTCATTGCAAAATGTAGGCAGTGCGAAGCCTAGTCGACGCCGTTTTGCAAAGTCTTTACCAAACATTGAGTTCCTAGAGGAATGCGGAGCTTCAAAGGCAGCTGGAACCAGCACTGGAGTCAAGCGTCAGAATTCCCGTAAAGTAAAACTTTTGCAAAAGACTTGGGACAAGGTTATGACAATTATTCATCCATCGGGGAGACGAAATAGTCGTGCTAAACATTCACCTACTGCTGAATACTGCGACTCGCCAAGGACAGATTCACCACAATTGGCAAAATTAAGAGCAGGTCAAATCTCAACATCAGCTCCAAACACACCCAATAGGAAACTGGTATTTGACTTTGAACCAATGGTTGTAAGTGGGTTTGAACGGAAGAGATACGGAGATGAGCACCAACAGTTGGACCCAGATGAAGACCCGGAAGTGGACCAAGTAGTTAAGAATTATGTTGAGCTCCAAAAGCGGCTGTCTGATGAACTTCACCACGCCATAAAAGATGACAAACGAAAGGAAGAAGGGCTCTCTGAGGATTTTAAAAAGAAGCTTCAGCAGTGGGAAATGTGGAAGGCAAGTACAGGGAAATTCCATTACACAGAGGAAGAGCTTCAGAAAATAATCCCGTTGGAATTTTCTAAAAAATTACAAGAATGGGAAGACATCAAGCATCGCCCGAAAGACGAGAATTTTCAGTCACCATCGACAAGCGGCGCTCCGGCTAAGAATGAACGTCGAAAGAAAAAGAAAAGCGAAGAATCTCATCGTCAGAAGGAACTCGCATGGTTGGAAAAACAATTAGAAAAAATCGAGTCCGAGAAAAAGCGATTAGAACGGGAAATGAAGAAATATTGCGAGCGAGAAGTTCGACTTCAGAAAATGCGAGAAGCACTTCGGAATAATCCTGATCCGAAAAAAGAAGTTTGGATCAAAACGCCAACGGCAGAATGTAAAGTAGAAGGACTAGATGAAAAATTCACGAAAAAATTATACAAGTGGGAAGAGAAGAAAGGGATTCAGCCTGAATGCTCTACAATGGCGTTGCTAAATCCAAAATATTTTTCTTCAAATCCCGAGCATCAAGCGCCAGTGCCAGAGGCGGTAAGTTCAAAATTGAGAAATGGCTCTGATTTCCTAAATGTTTTTCCTCCTTTACTTTTATAGGTTGGTCCATTATCAGAGCTTGAGGAAGAAGCAGCACACATGAATCCAGAGCGCATGAGCAAAGACTACAGTTCCCAATCCGAAGCGGAAAGTGAGCCAGATGAATACGAAGAAGCCACTGACTCTTTTGCTACAAAAGATGAGCCAGCAAGTGGCGCTTCAAATACAGATTCCGACTGCTTCAACTTGAAACCGGGGTTTCGACGGCGTTCATCTGATGCAATTTCTACACCGCTTTCATCCGCTCGTTCCCCATCGCCGTCTTGCTGTACATCCGACGACGAAGAAAACTTTATGCTTCAACCCGTAGCTGAAAACGAAGAGGACAAATTACTAACCGATGAGAAACCAGTAGCAGTCGTCAAAGCTAAATCAATTGTAGTGGAAGAAGGAGATTCCCCTGATACTTCTGCAGTCATTGTTAAAACACAACGAACGATTTTTACTCCAGTGGATTCGGAAAGTGCAGAAGCTGGCGGAGATGAAAAAGTTCTTATCGTCGATCATACGAGTCGGAGCTTAAATTCGCCTACCCTGGTGAAAAACATGACAGAAAGGCTTTCTAGAAGTAGCACCGCTACAGTATGCGATAGTGAGCTGTCAGGGATTTACATGAAGCGTGACACTGAACCACCACGGGTGGTTGGAGGGATCAGAAAATCAAGCAACGCTTCATCCATCTCCGGCAATACTTTCCGTCTCCCACCAATTCCAGTACAGCACAAACTTTCAATGAATATCAAAGACGGAAGTAAACCGATTTTAGGGAAAATCCCGGTTTGGTGTTCCCCATTGATGGCACGCCGAAGGTTCCTCGATGCAAATGGCCCACCTGAGTTTACACCACAGCAAGAGTTCAGCTTGGATAAATTTTTGGAAACAAATTTAATCCCTGTCCCACCGCCACGCCCTTCTCGCATACCTGTCACATCGTCTCCAGGGTGCTCACGGAGAAAGTATACCCTAGGTGAAGCAGTTCCCTTGCGTGACGACGAACACGAAGGAGTCCGTCTTGTCAGCCTTACGCGTTCCAGCTCGTTTCAGGGGAACAGGAGTCGAGGTCCTGGAGTTCAAACTGGAGCTGAGTTACAACTTCCGGTTCATGAGCAAGGCCAACATCCAGAACAAAGTGGAAGTAAAACGGAAGTTTTACTTCAAGCAACGTCTTCGGTGACAAAGTCCAAAAGTACGGGATCGATTCTTGGGAATTCTGGAACGAAAGGACTCTTTGGATTCGCTAGTAAATTCGTACCACACAAGTTAGAACCAAAGAAGAAACAAAAGCAGAAAATCATGCCATCTTGGTAGTCAATTTTGTATGCAAAAAGAGCTTTAATTATTAAGTTAATTAGAACTAAAAATTTACTAAATGGAGTAAAAACATTGTAAACACGAAACAATTTTCTGATTCATAAGCACAAGTCAAGAAAAAAATGGATGAATCAAATACATTTATTGTTTTGAATCATTTGACAATGAAATATATAAAGTAACGCATGCAAAGCAGCGCATGCTTGAAAGGTAAGAGCCTTTACTTTTTGTGAACTGCGTTGTAAGCGGCTTGGATCATGTCAGGTTGGCTAAGAATAAAAAAAAACAAATTGAACATAAATCTCATAACTTTTTAAATCTTTTGTCATACCTTGAATAGTCTCGTATGAATTTTCTAAATAATTCCAGACTGGTCAGTTCTTCTGCAGTTTTTCCAAAAGAGCAAAAAAACCAGTTGCATACGCAGTTAGTTTCTCTGTCATAGATATGGCATTGGATATCCAACCCACAGCCACCTGTGCACTATAGAATTCTTGGAGTTAATTGTGGATAAATGTGCTAGATTCATCAGATTTACCTGTAACTGTGCTTCCGAAGCGGTAATGAAACACAGCAAGAGTGTTGCAAGAATCAGAAAGGGAGCAGTTTTCATGTTGTATTTTCAATTCAGAATTGAATGTAGAATTGCAATAAAGTCCCAAGACATACAAACTTTATGTTCCAGGTGAAACCCTTTTATAAGGGAAAAGCTACAGTGGACTTTCACATATGGACTACCCCAATATGGAAATCTTCTGGGAAAGCTCCAGGCTCTGGAGCTTAATAACTTTGCAAGTTAATCAGTTTCTGTCTGGAGTCCAGACACAGTCACTTACATAAATTCCATAAAGAGAAAATGCACATTATGCATTGGGGAATGGGGCGGGCTAACCACGTTCCAATAAAGTAATTTCCTGCTAGAAACCACCTCAATTAAAAAAAAAAAACAGGGTCATGTCAAGTCAATACCGTGCAATTAGGGGAGACCCCGAGAATTTTTGTACCTGAACGTTTTTTATCTCCAGTCCTGCGCAATGAAGCATTTATTTCATTCTCTGCAGAGCTCTGCAGGGAAACGTGTCTGTATTGGGGAAGCATTAACTAAAGCACTAAAAATTTACTAATTGCAGTAAAATTATACATTGTAAACATGAAACAATTTTCGTCTTCATAAGCACAAGTCAAGAAAAAAATTTCAGCGTGCCCCAAATAGGTGCAAAATTGGGGGAAATTCAATGGGAATTTGATTGGAGAAAAACAAGCAAACTCGTAATTTTGACAGGTCAAGTCAGAGGTGGAAATCTGTTTTTCATAATCCTTGTATCACCTTCTTTATAAAATTTTACAGTTATCAGGAACTTGTGGCATCGTTGACGGATTCCCGAGCAACTTGGGACCTGGGATCATCGCACCCTATGCACCTTTAACCTTAAGTGTTAAGGTGTGTTACAAGGTAAATTACTTTGGATTCTGGTCTAATTAACCTGCCATACTGTGCTTCATCCTTCCTGTTTTTGTTTAGATTTGACATCATTCCTGAGACCTGTGACCTATGAGAATCCAGCATTATGGAATCCGCACTGGATTCATACCGACGGAAGAAGCGCGTAGAAAACCTCAAGTCTGATGTAAAGAAGAATATTTCGATGAAATTAAGCAATGCCTGGGGGTCATTTACAAGTGCCCTCACTAGAGCCGTCTTGCCAGAGCCAGTGACGCAAGAACCAAATGAACTCCTTGAGACTGAGACTGAAGATGCTGATCCTCCACCGGAAGAAATCACCGTTCAGCAAAGCCGATTTCCAATGATTGAACGGATCATGAAAGTACTGATTTGGATATTCCTGTACATTGGTTTTCTGAAGATTGGATTCGGTGCTGTTTTCTTCATTCTGTCAGCATTCTGGCTCATCTGGACGAATTTGGGGAGGTCACGGAGAGTCAATGAGCCAAGTGCGTATTCCGTCTTTAATCCAAACTGTGAAGCATTAGATGGGACATTGAAAGCTGAACATTTGGAGAAGCAGCTGTTGTTTCGAAGCTAAAAATACTGTTGAAATTGTTAACTAATTGTGTGATTTATTTTAACTACTGAAGCTTTGATATTGTATTAAAACGACATGGGTTTACCCCTGTCAGTTACCTAATGACCTTAGCAGTCGAACACTTTCAAGGTTATTTCTAACATAGTGACCTCAGAAGTGACCTTTTTCTTGTGTCACTTGGTACTACCGGTAGAACAAACGGGCGCCAATGATGATTTCTACGGTTTTTTTTTACATCACACATTTTTGCACAACGTGCAGAAACGCAGAAACTAGAAAGTTTGATTTATTTTGCTGCGAAGTTAAGTTAAATAAATTAAAATATTGTTTGTAGGTATATCTCGTGTGTACCAGTGTCGATGCAATGGGGCCGAACCATAAAATTAAAGGTAATTGAGATAAATAAAGGTAATTGATGGTTCCAATTTATTTAATTTATTTTCCTAGATCAAAAGCTGTTGGCACTTCCGCAGAGTCAAAGGGCAGTACTGGCAATTGGCGAAATCATTCAAGAGTTGCTTCGGGACAGTGCTGAAACTTCAGAAACCTTGGGGAAAAGAAAGATGCGAATCTGTGCAAAATATGCACTGGATTCTGCACCTCGTCTTACGGATATCATTGCTGCAGTTCCGCTGGAGCATAGGAAGTTCATTTATCCAAAAATTAAAGCTAAACCGGTCCGAACTGCAAGTGGGGTAGGCGTATTTGGATTTATGAGTATTGGAATTGGAATTTGTAATTAATTATGTTGATTTCCTGTGTTTTAGATTGCTGTCGTGGCTGTAATGTGCAAACCACATCGATGTCCTCATATCAGCATGACTGGAAATATCTGTGTCTATTGCCCTGGTGGCCCTGACTCTGACTTTGAGTACTCGACACAATCATACACCGGGTATGAACCGACTTCAATGAGAGCTATCCGTGCCCGATACAATCCGTACCTTCAAACCAGACACAGAGTGGAGCAATTAAAACAACTCGGGCACTCAGTAGATAAAGTGGAATTCATCATCATGGGTGGAACATTTATGTCATTGCCAGAAGACTACAGAGATTATTTCATCCGGAATCTCCACGATGCTCTTTCTGGTCATACTTCTGGAGACGTTGAAGAAGCTGTGTATTACTCGGAGCGATCAAGGACAAAATGCATTGGGATTACAATTGAAACCAGACCGGATTACTGTCTGAAGAGGCACCTGAGCGACATGCTGAACTATGGTTGCACTCGATTGGAAATTGGGGTTCAGTCTGTGTATGAAGACGTGGCAAGAGACACAAATCGAGGACACACCGTTCGTGCAGTTTGTGAAAGCTTCAAGTTGGCGAAGGACTGTGGATTCAAAGTAGTGACACACATGATGCCTGATTTACCAAACGTAGGGTGGGAACGAGATGAACTTCAGTTTGAGGTAATCAATTATTATTATCATGAATTTGTTACATAAATTAATTTAATGTGTTCATTTCTAGGAACTGTTTGAGAATCCATTGTTTCGTCCTGATGGGATGAAGTTGTACCCAACCCTTGTCATTCGTGGAACTGGTCTTTACGAACTATGGAAAACTGGACGCTACAAGTCATACCCTCCAAATGCCTTGGTTGACCTCGTGGCCCACATCTTGTCTCTTGTCCCACCATGGACAAGAGTGTACCGAGTCCAACGTGATATCCCAATGCCCCTCGTCTCATCCGGCGTAGAATATGGAAATCTTAGGGAACTGGCTTTGGCTCGAATGAAGGATTTGGGATTAGAATGCCGAGACGTTCGCACACGTGAAGTTGGAATCCAGGAAATTCACAACAAAATTCGACCTGACGATGTAATCCAATACTTGAAATACTTCAGATTTTATTAATCTTTTTATGATTCTAGGTTGAACTAGTTCGTCGTGATTACTACGCCAATGGTGGTTGGGAGACATTTCTTTCATACGAAGATCCGCAGCAGGATATCCTTATTGGACTTTTGAGATTGAGGAAATGCTCAGAAGAATCTTTCAGACCGGAACTGAAGGTAAAGTGCTCCATTGTTCGTGAACTTCACGTCTATGGATCCGCTGTGGAGGTTAATACAAAGAATCCAAGGAAGTTCCAACATCAGGGATTTGGTACATTGCTCATGGAGGAAGCTGAACGAATCGCCCGGGATGAACACGGGAGCATAAAGGTATCCGTCATTTCTGGAATCGGAACTAGGAATTACTACAGAAAACTTGGATACGAACTTGACGGCGTTTACATGTCGAAATCATTGGAACTGTAAGAATTATTCAGAAAAAATTAATAAACACTTTATTTCCCCATTTAGTCCAAATTGAAAGTCAAATTATTGATTGTCTTTAGATTAGCAGGATTTCAGTAGTAGTCAGGCGCTGGAGCGCAAACTATTCTGACAAAGTCTCTGTACTTTACCATCCCTGTAGCGCTCACATTTGCCTCACGAAAAATCTGGTCAACTGTAAAATTCAACAAAATTAGCCAAACTCTCTAAAAATTCTTTTGTATTTACCTTCTCTAGGACTCAATTTTTCTCCCCATTTGCCCAGTATGTGTTTAAGTTCTTTAGCAGGGATGGTTCCTTTGTTCTGCAAATCTGCTGCTTTGAAAGCATCCAGAATTTCATCCGGGACTTTCTCCACTTGGTTATGGGTGTGAAGGGTATCCAGGAAATCGGCAAATGTCATCTTACCACCTAATTAATTTTTGATTTAAGAAAATTCTTCTCTTTTATAGACACTTACCTTTGTCCTTCAAGTATTTTTTCAATTCGACAATTGTCGGACTCATCCCCAGCGACCTCATTATGAGGGACAGTTCGTCCAAAGATTTGATCACGCCACTTCGAGCGTTCAAATAGAAGCATTCACGGAATTCTAAAAACAGCCCAAACAATAATCCTTGTAATTCCATAGTTTGAACTCACCGTCGATATCCTGCTCCCGAAAAAACCGTGCCATTTAATTAGCGGAATAAGGGAAAATGATGTCAACTGCTGGGAACAAAATGAAGGGCAGTAAATCTCCTTCTGCTGGGTTTTAACTCCACTGATATGTGAAGGATTCAGGGGAAAATGATAATTGGATTCAACATGTAAAAAGTACAGGTGAAGTTCACCTGTGTGCCACCCACTAGTGAAACGGGACTTTCATTTTTTCCCATTGTTCTTTCCATTGTTGTCAAGCTTGGGAGAAATCCATTGCTTCTGCGTTGTACATTTTACTTGAAATTGTATTACATTTTCGACATTCATTACTCGCTATAATAAGCTGCACTACTTATCGTTCCTTTTGAATCAAGAAAAGGTTTAAAAGCTGCGTTTAAGAACGCTTAAGAATTAAAGTAAATGTCAAATAAAAATAAATCTTCCTCCTCCAAATATTTTACTTCAGGATGATGCTGAATCTCTGCTTGAATTTATTCTGATCCGGGAGGCCAGCGATATATTTTCTGAACGTGGTGAGAATGACTCCAGAAACGACAATGGAAGCTCCAATGAGGCTACAGAGGGCATTCCATTTAGCATTATTATTCTCCATTGAAACTTTCCCTGTCCTAACCTGTATTTATCCGGAACGACCCCGAGAAAGAGGAATTGGAGCGTGAATGTGAAGCAAGTGTCAAGGCTGTTGATGAGTGACACAATTCCGCACTGTTCAAGTTGTAGGGCTAAAATCAAGGCCGTTTGACCACCCCAGGTGAACATAATCAGCCCTACCAGAAGCCCCCATTCCAATGACGTCCGTGGAAACTCGAATACTCCGATGCTAATTGCGAGTATAATGCATTCAATTGTTCCTTCAATCCCGTAACAAAAAGTGACAACAGAGTAGTGAACTTCCCGGAGATAGCGAAGTATGACGTAGACGATGGTAGCTACACTCCACCGTTGGAATTAATCAGACGTAAAATATTATTATAATGAGGCATTTGGAAAATCATTGATCGGTAGTGTACCTGTGAACATGCAAGCGAGTGCGAATATTATCCCAAGCTGTCAAAAATAAAATTAAAAGTGATCAGAATCAAATTAAAAAATGGTTCTAAAAACTTACCATCGCATCGTGGTCAAGCGGCTCTCCAGTGAGCATTGGAGGTCGAGCGATTACTGCCACTCCTAAAGCATTCAGAATAAGAATTGGATTTTTTAAATAAAATGCTTAAGGTCAAGGTCTGCAACCTGCTAAGGTGAAAATGGCGATAACCACTGCAAAGTATCCGGCCTTTTCACCTTGGTTTAAGAAAAATGGGGTTAACAAGGTCATGCTTATACTAATAACTGTGTATTTTTGCATACCCAAGAAAATCCTGGCTACGAATAGCACAAAGACAGGACTGGAGTAGACAATGACGCTGCAATCGGCCAGATTCATGTATTGTATCGCAAAAATTTGAAGAACGGTGCCTATACGAAAAACCGTAGAACATTTTATGAAATTATAGCTTGAATTTTTTTAAATCTCACTTGAACAACCAATGATGGACCTGAGCGTTATAAAGAAAATGTTTTTAAGCGTGCGGAGTTCAGTTGGTGGCCAAATTGTGTTGAAAATTGGCTTCTTCTCGTAGCAAATGTGGTAGAGGATGATTGGAATTGACGGTAAAATCATTCCTGTGAAAATAATGTTTTAGTTATTGTAATGTAATGCATAGAGTATACCTTGAAATCTCCAGATTGAAATCGTGAATGGATGGTACTGTTGAAACAGTTTCAAAATCAGACCAGCTAAGCTGTAACTGAATGTTGCAAAAAGAGCAAACAAGACACCAGCGTAGCGACGAATTACTGACAATTTCTTCCTTTCCCCGATGTCAAGGTTTTTCCCTTGGATCATAAGACTGATGACCGATGGGCGATGCTTGTTGATTGTATCCAATTGACCGGAAATGATTGGTGAGAAAATACATTCGGCCTCATCATTGTCAGATCTCGGTGGAACCAAGGAACCACGACCAAGGACTATGGAACAAGGTTCCAGCCCCATATTTCTGTAAACATTTAGAATTATTATGAACTTTAAATTATTATGAATTTTAAATTATATAATTTTACACTGTGTAGACGCCTTTGTTTTCAGACAAGTCGTAAGAGGAAGCGGGGCGAACTTTTTTAAACATCTTCGACCACATTCCTCCATCGTCAGGATCAACCGGAGTCTCCATTTCTTAACCCTTAAATGAAAAGAGTTCGCAGCTAGAAAGCAACTAAACTTGAAATGAAACTGAAGTTAATGGGCTTATAATTGCGCAGTGTGTTTATATCAGTATGCACTGGGGAGAATTCCTTTTGAATTGTAATTCCACTCGAGAGGTTTTTAAAGTTCAAGGCATTTAATGCGGAAAGATGGATCCTCGAAATCATCATGTCCAGTTCCTTAACATTCACACACACGCTTTGTGTCAGGTGAGAAAATCCACGTGTCATTTGATGAGCTTAATGATAAACAATTGAATGGAAAATCTGAAAGTCATGATGCCACATCTTAATATTTAATTCACGCCTTCAATCCATTTTCCAGATTTAACAGCTTCGTGTTTTTCCTTTGTGTCCGCTACTTTGTAAATATTTGATTATTCCAGGAAACTTTGTTAAGGTCATAATCTTTTCATTTACATTAGTTTATGTATAAACCCCATAACTATAGGAAATCCAACGATTGTTTTAAAGATTTCAGAATGTCACCAACATTTTTATATTTAATTTGAACAGTGTGCGAGTTGTGGGTAGTCACACCTCCGATCAGTGGCACTAAAGTGGAGCCCTTCGGGACAATTCATTTCGTATTTGAGTCCATTACTGCAAATGTTGAACTTCGAACAGTCGTCTTGATGTGGGTATTCTCCGTCTATTTGCTCATTACAATCCTTTGTATCTTTCATTGTCTTTGTATCAGGTACATCAAAGCATAGGATTTTGCATACACCGCTGCCATCGATCAATCCGCAGAATGTGTAGATCCTGTTTTGTGACTTGACATATACAGATGAGGTCCTACTAGGCCGCCACTCCTGTTGAATCTCCAGTGCCACTTCAGTTTGAGCCTTGGTGTTGTACCGGGTGACATAGCCCAGGAAGTTTTGACCTCTCCCAATGAGATAGGCCTCTTGTCCGATCATTACTGCAGAAGTGCCAGACCCACTAGCCGGAATTCTATCCCTAATCTCCACTACGTCGTACGTTACTGGGTCAAATCTGAGCACGGTTGGGTGTGCTGAGAAAATGTAGATGTAGCTGCGATCGTAAACTGAATCAGAGAACCAGTATTCAGAAGGATGTGAAGCCCAGGGCAGTGACGCAACGACCTTGACTTCATGTGTATTCATGTTGAACTCTTCAATGACATTGGAATTGTTAACCCCAGACAATCCTCCGATAATGAAGACAGAGTCCCTTACAACTTCGGTAGTGAAGCCGTGGCGAGCTTGGTTCATCTTGGATTGGAGTTTAACCGGTCCAGATTTTTCTATTTTGTATATTTCAGGAGACGCAGATGAATCAGAATAGTCAGTGGCGCCACCAAAAAAGAAAATGTCCCCGTTTGAATTCTGCTCGGCCTCTCCGTATCGACGAATAGAGTCAAACTTCCCAATCAGCTTCATATTTCCGTTAGTAATGTTGAGTTTGACAATGTCCTTGTCTTCATAGTTTCGACTGTGGGCTCCACCGATTAAGTAGATAGACTCAGAGCCATCGTACAAGGGGGCGGTGCTGTCACTAAACCAGCTAGACCAGTCCGGTGTTTCCAAGCAATTGCTAACCGTTACAGTTTGAGCTGAAGCGGAAGCGACAAGGAAAGAAATGCTAATCAACAGAGAATTCATTCTGCTCTATTAGCAATAAGTGACAAAATTAAAGTGGATTTTAGTAAAAATTAAGCTTGTATTTTATATGAAAATTGTGATCTTGTGTAACTTGTACTAAGAATTGTATCATCCACTTCTGAAACAGCTTCAAAATGATTTACGAGTAACCCACTTGAACAGGTGATAGTTTGGTTGAATTTCCCGTATGCCATACGGCCACTCGAATTTGGTCAAGTTCAAGTTTACTCGTAACTAAATTGACTCCGTATTGATGTATTCCACACGTGTCTAATTAAGCAGAACCAAGTTTCAAACCGTTTCTAAACCTTCCACAAATGCAAAACTTAGACAAAGTTATTATTACTTCCGTTTTACTTGGACCATATTAATAAAAATAATCCTATTTTAGATAGTGGTATAGCTTGTACAAGGCAAATGAAGATTTTACTTTATGCGAAGAGGTTAAACGTCTTTTCTATGCAACATCTTATTGGACCAATTTCCATGTCTAAGCCATTGCGATTCTACTGGCCAGTTATGATTGAAATTTGGTCAGATCGTGTATTATCAACAATCTACCCACTTTAAGAAGACACCCACCTGGTATATTAGCTTAAAACGCATATTTCATTGGACTGAATTTGGAACAAAAACATTTTCAAAGTATAATTTTATTCGAATTTTGAAGTGTTTAGTGCAAAAATGTTGAGGATTTTTGGAAATTTAATTTTATTGGATGTGCAGTTCTAGGTAAAATATATCTGCGACTCTTTTAGTGGCGAGTGAAGCCCCGTAACTGCTACTTCGTAGCATCTACCAGTGACTGGTAGAAAGGGCGTAGATCCTTAACCCAGTGTTGCCCTTTGTATCCTTCAGGCTTCCTGAACGGGACACCAAGATTGAGTATGATCTGATGGTCTTCGTTGAACTGAGGATAAGGTCCTTTAAACACTGGTCCGTCAGGCTTGAAGACCTTCTCCTTAGCAGCAGCTTCAGCTTTAGTATCACCTCTAGCTTTAGCAGCTTCAGCTTCAGCGTCCGCAGCACGTTTAAATTCAGCAGCATCGAGGTTATTTTGGTCCAGGAAGTAACTCGCATTCGGTTTAGGTGTAAGGGAAGATTCAATATCCTTGACAATTTGTGAAAGATCGGGGCCTTTTACTTTAGCGTTTTCAACCTCTTTCACTGGACGTGGCACTGGTCCGATAATGTCGGTCTGGTAATATTTCCCACCAGTGACTCCATCTATGTGCATGACATAGGGCTCATACTCCCTTCGTTTATGCGTAGACAGAGACTGCAATAGGTCATACATTGCCTTATCTTCATTGTAAATGATGTTAGGGATCACGACCGATGTTATTCCATCCACGATCACTCCTTGGTTACTATTTGCTCGAACATCGTGTTCGAATTTCGCATAGATTGCAGCTTTAGTATTATCCAGGGATGTTTTTCCAGCATTACCAACTGCATAACAAAACTTGAGTTTATCGTCCAAACTGCGATCTTTAGTCAAAACCATCTTGGCAGTCTGAAGGAATTCGAGATGGAAAATTTTCGTCCTTGGCTCAAATTCTTTTGTCAATTCCTTGTCGTACTGAGTGACGATCGTGACATTCGTGAAGATATCACGCCCAACCGCAGTGAGCATCTGCAAAGCTGCGTAAATTATTCTTGCCCCATTGGTCGAAGTATCAGCTAGGATCAGAACAGGGATTTCAATTTTCCGTGTAGTCGTAGACTCAGGCACTTTGTAGCGTTGGACCAAAGCGTCCCTGATCATAGCAGCCAAGTGGAGACCTTCAAATTTTGCTTTCTTTTCATGGTCAATGACAGCAGTCAATCTCTTCATTTCAGCAACCACATTAGCCTCGGTGAAAATGGTGCCACTGAATATTGGTTTCACTGTAGCAGGGTCCTTGCTTGGAGATTTGCTTGCGCTTGCAACTTCAGTGACTTGTAGCCCTTCTTCTGCATCGAATATTTTCTGTCCGCTTGATTTAATGGTTGAGATGATCCTGTGCTCATTAGTAAACACGACATCCCTTGCTTCAAACAGTGGGGGAAGTAGAAGGTCGGTTAAACTGTCAATTGAATAAACAATTGCTGCTAACTTCCTGCCTTGCAACAGAAGCCTTGCATATGGCAACTCATTTGTATGGAACCCTGCACCGTTTATTGCCACTCGACCTTCCATTGGATTCATGGCGTCCACGACCACAATTGCCTTTCCTTTTGTCTCATATCTACAAGTTTATAATTACAATCAATTTTTTTTGAATATTTAAATCTCTTGGGAAAACTTACGCTGTTGCAAAAACAACTTGATATGCTGTCAACGCGTTCACTTCGTTGCTTGTTAGCAATTTGACGTTTGATGTAAGATTAGTGAAGTACTGTTTTCTTACTTTTTCATCCTTTCCCGTGCTATCAACCGCAGCCACGGTGACTATCGAACCTGGATATTTTTTAGCGATCAGGTCCGCTGCAGCATAGGCTTTGGTACCTTGGAATGACGAGTCGCAGACAAACAGGAACTTCACTGCCTTTTCGCCTACTTTCTCAACTAGTGTAGACACACCATTATCCACCATATTCTTAACGATCACGTTCCCTTCTCGGTCTGTAAGGGTTTTGAGATCCTTTTGAAATGCGATTAATTTTCTGTAGCCTTCGACTTCAGGCGTTGCTTCCGTCGAAGGAACCACAACGATGGCCAGCAGTAGGCCAAGAGAGATTGCTGCACGGTATCTTGCCATTTTCCTGTTGCTAACTGATGGTTTCACTGTTGTTCCTAACTTTGAATTTATACAAAACTAGGGTAGAAATCTAAAACGTAGTTCCAATTTCACCTTCAATAAAGCCACTATGAATCTCCGTGTACGACGTCGCAGTAATTCAAAACAGGGAGGGAACATTGGAATGACGCATTCGATTGGGCTCCCATCCTCTGTAGCTAGAGGAGTAAAACTACGAAACGAACAACACCTGAAGGTCATCTCTCAGTCTTTAAACTTACAGGGAATCAAGGGTCAAGCAGAAAGTATTCATCTTAATGACCCAGTTTGTATAGTTACTAACAAAAACTAACTCAAAAAAGAGAACCAATCATAATTAAGCTCTGCCTGTCAATAGTGTATTAAACAAAACAAACAGAAGCCATCCATCAACTATACAGCAAACTACTAGAGCCAGTTGGTCCATTTTCCAAACCCCAAAGAAATAGCGATCCAAATATTCTTCATCGAATTTTAGCTGGTTTGGTGAGCTGGCACCAATCAGTTTGTCAGCCTTCTATGGTTAATCTCAGTACTAATTCGCAGTAAACCAGATTCCTGGAGCGATTAAAAAGTCCTTTAACAACCTCTAGGATTTACCTTTGCCCCGGGGCGTACCTTGTGCCAGACACAATCATCAATTAATTCAAATGAGCACGAGCGTCTATCGCGTCAACGTATGACGAAGCTGAGAGCTGCCTGTTTACTATCCCCGCAAGCAAATAATAATCGAAGAGCGATTCACTTTCAACTTCAACTTTCAGGTTCTCAAGATCATGAAGATGCTTCTGGAGGTTGTAGCAACTGAGCATGCTTCGTGGTTATGACACTCGAGGTCTTATCCACTTTCCCTTAATGGCAAAATCTGATTTGACAGGCAACCGCACCTGACTAAACACAGATGATAACAATAATAAAAATCTTCTAAAGGTCACAGAAACCTACTTTGATTGACCTTCTTTTTATAGGAACAGGGAAAGGGTATACTGGTTTTGTTTTGCAATTGGTCTTGGCAAGAACCAATACCATAGAACTTGAAAATTAGTTAAGGTTCTGCAGTGCAGAACAAAGCAAACACGGTTTACGCTGAGAAGACGGCGACGATCTTCGGATGTGGAATCCAAATTATATCATCATGTAAGTATTATTACTGTCAAAATAGCATTCAATTGCTTGGAACAAATTATTTCAAGTTAATTTCAAAGCTTTTCAGTCTTCAGCGAAAGATTCTTGTTCGCCTGCCTTAGTTTTTCCACAGAGTCTCCCGTGAACGGCGGAGAGTCGAAATCAATCCATTTCTCCAAGTATTCTTCACCGAATAATTTTCGCCATAATTTCACAAATGGTTTCCCCAGTAAGCTTTCATTGACCCTTGGGACTTTCCCCTTGCGCGTGTGCACAACTACTCCGCTGACGATCATCCCAGCAACCAATGAAGAAAGGACTGTGATCCCAGGCAACCACAAGTAGGAGATTGACAAGATTTGGATCATTGCTGAATCATCAGAGTGGGCTACCTTCCAGTTACTAATATATTCAGTAGGTTCTGTCATATAATTAAGCTCCAGTTTGATTCACAACTGGACAGCCGTCAGTCCTTAGGGAGAATCGCTGATCCGGAAGTATGCCAGCTCTCCCTGCAATCACACCTCCGAGTCCAAGTACTACCGATATGACAAAAGAAAGACCCAATCCAACAAGGGTACCCTGCAAATCAATTCAATTAGTTCAACACTATCTTAATTTCAAAGTGCATTACAATTTCTTCTGTCCATGGAAAGAATATTCCCAAACTAAAGGCACCGAGGATTGGACCGAGTAAGGTTCCGTGAATCAAGGTAGTGAACTACAATTTCATAAAACAGTTTACCACATGTTGCAAAACATATTTTAACTTACTGGATGGATGGGAACTGTTTTGTTGATTTCAGCAATTATAAAAACAAGAGCAAATGCCACAAAGCCAGTGAGGGTAGAAACAATTTTTGAGATCAAGGCCAATCTGCCTTCGGATAATCCAGGCCTTTGGAGTTTCACGAAATCTTCAGTCACTAAAGCAGTCAGGGAATTCAGAGCAGATGAAACCGTACTGAAACAAAATTTCGTCAAAGTGTTGAAAGTTCATTGCAGCCTATGAGTACCTTAAACTTCCACAAGCTAAACCCGCTACAAGCAATCCGGGTAGCCCGTGATATTTTCCCAACACTTGCATCACAAAAAGTGGCAGAACTTGATCAGAGGATTTGATCATCTATTAACCAATCAAATTGCTTTAGGTTCCAGCCATTAGTTGACTGGATTTTACTTTAGCACTGAATGGATCACAGTCGAAGAAATGAGCAAAGAGGATCAGTCCAATCCAAGAGCAGAGAACGATAATGCTCATCAGTCCAACCATATTGAATATCAACGTTCTGAAAATTTTAAACAATAATTCAAAAGAAACATAGAGCTCTTCTCTTATTCTTACTTTTTTGATTGAGCAAGCGTTGGAACTGAGTTGTATCTCTGGATCTGCGCCTGCGTAGCTGCAAAAAGTGGTAACCAGACTAGCATTCCGCCAACCACGTCGGTCCAGACTGTATGTCGAGTCCTTGCATCAACGTCAAAGCTGCGCAGGCGTAGTCAGAACGTTCTTATCAATGATATATGCAAACTAAAACTGGGTTTACTTCCAGAAATTCGTCCGATGAGTTGCTTCAGCCTTTTCCCACATTATAGAAAAGCCTCCAATTTCATTCATTCCAGCCCAAACGATTGCAATTAAGGAAATAGTCATCACAACTGCCTGCAGTGCATCTGTCCACAACACTGCTTTCAACCCACCCTACATTTGTCAAAATAAAGTGTTCAAGTGCTAATTTTATGTTCTTATTTCTAATTTTAGTTTTGCTTACCAGTGATGAATAGGCGATGCACACCAAGAAAATGGCAGCACAGGAAATATTTGTATTAATTCCAGCAACTGAAACAAAGAATGATGAATGGGACTCCTAATGTGCATCTGTGAAACTTCTTACTTTGATCTAATGCTAAACTTGGAGCGTAAACTGTTGTCGGCATAAGAAATATCTAAAAATAGAAATAACTTTTTTTTCTTTCTATTTAAAAAAAGTAATTGACCGTGTTTACATTTTTCGAAACGGAATTGTGAACTTACCAAATGGAAAATGGCCATGGCTGATACAATGACACGAACCCTTCGACTGAACCTCCATTCGAAATATACTTCAAGTTGAACGCAAAAATGAGTGGTTGGTGGTTGACAATTGAAACGTAATAAAACGTACTTCATACGCTGATGTGAGTTGCAACCGGAAGTACACTGGAACATAGATGTACATGAGCGCAAGCGTCATTGGCACAATACCAAGAGCGCCGAAAGTAAATTGCACTCCGTAATGATAAATCTCCATTGGATTTCCAAGCAAAGCTATTGCTGATACAAAGCTAAAGTGCAGAATCAAGGCTAATGTAAAATCAATATTTCTTAATCATTGTTCATTTACCTGCAAATAAGGGAAAGTGCCACAGGTAGAATAGACATGGATCTCCCGGCCATTAAGAATTCTTCGTTTGTCTTGTTCTGTTTGCCGTAGAAACCATAGAAAATCCCAATCCCAAGTGATGCGGCCAAAGTGACGCCGAAGAAAATGTATTCCGTCCATGGGAAGTCAATGTCAGGCTTGAGGAACTCGGGTTTTAACGTTGTAGAGTCAGCCATGCTTGATTAACAACTGAAAAACTTGTGTAATTTCCATGTGACTTGGGCATTTGCCAGTATGAGAACCAAAAGCTAGCATGAACTAATCGCACTACCACTGCTGATCAACTGATTATCATTTGAAGCGCCAAACAGGGTCAAATATCAACTACGAAAGATCACGAGTCATTTGATTTCAAGTTTAATTTGGCCCTGAGTAATTGGTCTTTCCATTCATGGAAACTAAACCAATAATTAAAACTTATTGGTTTGCAGTATGAAATTAATTTTAATCCCTTATAAAAAATAACTCCTAAATTATTTCACATCATTTAAGGCTTCGGCCGTGGACTGTTGTTTGCCCGCTTCGCTTTTTCCGTAGGGTCTCCGGAGAACGGAGGAGAGTCGAAATCAATCCATTTGTCCAAATATCCTGAACCGAATAATTTTCGCCACAATTTCACAAATGGTTTCCCGAGTAAGCTTTCGTTGACTCTTGGGACTTTCCCTTTGCGCGTGTACACAACAATTCCACTAACGATCATGCCTACGAAGAACACTGAAAATATCTGAACCACTGGCAACCACATGTAGGCCAATGACCAGATCTTGACCATAGCTGAATCATCAACGTGTTTTGCCTTCCAGTGATCAGAAGACAAACTGACAATTTCAAAAGGAGTCTCTATGAAATAAGATTCTGTTCCGTTCTTAATTTCACAGCCGTCAGTCCGAAGGGACAAACGTTGGTCTGGAAGTTTGTTAGCTCTCCCTGCGAATACACCACCGACTCCAACTAGCATAGATATGCATAGAGACACTGCCATCCCTGTAAGGGTTCCCTGTAATTTAAAAACAGTAAATAAAAATAAAGTCCAAACCCCCATTGGTTGAAATTATTTACAATTTCTTCCGTCCATGGGAAAAATATTCCCAAGCTGAACACGGCCAGGATTGGACCAATGAAAGTTCCATGGATGAGAGTGACGAGCTA
>VNWY01000447.1:0-43442 GCA_009869845.1 Pseudachorutes palmiensis | reverse complement strand
GCCACGAGACGCATCTCAAACTTTCTTCAAACTTTTTTTTATTTTGATGTTGAATGTGTTTTAGTGGTTTTGCACGTAAGCGTTGATGGTCTAAGATGGAACTCACCAGAAAGTAACAAAACAAACTTTTCTTAAAGTTCCTAATGAATAATTTAGACGAAGGAGAGGAGGGTTATAAGGATGGATTTATCTACAGAGATCAATCTTCCTTTTGCTCCTTCATGACTTTTTAACTTTAAATAAATAAGGTTGAGAAGAGAAGGAAAGTTGGAAGTGTATGCGGTGTATTTGGAATCAGTGGATGTTCAGTGGAGAAGAGTGACAGGTTTATAGGAGAGTGAGCTAAACGATTTCTTTTGAAAGGATCCCTTCATAGGGTACAAAGGGCAGAGGCTGTCATTGTCTTGTGTGCGTGGGAATCCAGGCCAAATCAAGACTGTGGACTTGCACAGATTTCCGTATCGAACTGAAAGTAATTTAGGAGACAGCGAATGAGACAAAGTTTGTAAACTGCCGCCACTCCCATTTGAATTTGAGGCTTTGTTCTCCCTTCCAACATGTATACTTCCATAATAAAAAAAAATCGATCCAGTGTCTCTTCCCTTTTGAACTTTCGGAAACTGAGTCACTTGTGGTCTGTTGAATATTCCGTCCCATCCCTTGTCCATCCAACGCTCAAGGCACCAGGATTTGAATGAAAGGAGCTCAAATGTCAAGGAATGGGAGTCTTATTCCCTCATCTCAGGCAGTCTCAGAGGGAGACAAATCAATTTAAGAAAGCAAACAGATTTGGACAAACAGAGATTTGAACAAACAGATTTGGACTTTGGTTATTTTGGTATTGGAGGATTGAATGTGGGTTGGTTGTGGACCGAGTGTTCCCATGGCAACGCCTTGTAAATCATCCTCTCCCTCCTGGAAACGTGGAATGAGTTATTGGTAATTGGAAGCGAGATTAGTTTTTAGTGGAGTCTGGATTCCCAGCACCTGCTTCCACAAAAGAAGGTTTCTTAAAAGAGAGTCCATTGAATGAAATGTGTTTCTGAAGGTACCAAAGCCCGGGAAATTCAATGTTCACACGAAGATGGAAATCCTGAAAAGAGTCTTCCAGGGCATTCGTCTTCTTTTCCCCCGTTCAAACTCCAGTTTTAATGGGAGAGTGGAGACTTAGGCCAATGGAGGTCCAGCTTTTATTTTCTTTTCCGCCATTGTTTGTCCAGACTTGGATTGTTGGTCTCTTTCCCAAGCTCACTTCCATTCCGTTTGATTTCAAAACATGAAACTGCTGGAAACAACTGGACTGAGTTTGGAACGGGTAAACCACAATGGCCACCACATTTAATCCTTCTTCTCCCTCCTTCCCTCCTTCCCTTCCCTTCCCCGAATCCATTCATTTATTCCGGATTAGGAGGAATAAGAGGAATAAGAGGAATAAGCAGGATTTTAATCTCCCGCCTGTTGCCTACCCCCTCCTCAAGATCCTATTTTTAATTAAATGTAAATTGTCTCTTATGAATTGGTCAGGATTTCATTCCTTCATATTTCACAAGTCATCCTCAAAGGAGGGAAATTCAATTAAAAACGAAGCCTCTTAGACAGGAATGGAGGACAGAATTAGAGTAAAGGAAAGAAAGGCCTTTAGACTTCAGTTGCCTCCTCTTCCATGTACTTCCTAATTTGACTGATTCACTTTGGCACTACGCCCCTCCAGGGCATTCCCACAAAATAACAAATACCACACAGTCAGTCACACATCACACTCCTTCACCCGGGCATTCTCACAACTATTCTTATTCTTCCATTCCAAGTATTCCTTATCACAAGAGTCCCGGGTATTTTCCCCTCATGACTCAACAGGCTCTCCAAATGAGAGTGAATCGCATGAGTGTGCAGAAGGAAAGCATCTGAAAAGCGTCTGAAAACCGTCTGAGAAAGGAAAGTTTCATTATGGAATCAGTACTGGAAATAATGACGAGAGTGAAAGGAGATATGATCAGTGGTTCGGAGTGGGCGCCAAGTGGACCGGGTACAAAAGGGACTCAAGGACGGAGAGACTTGACTTTCCCCTGCCAACTGCGCCATGCTCATTGTCTCATATGAACTTGTCATTCCCAGAAATAATCATCGAGTGACACTAGAATTCTGCACCTGCGATGGCGTCCCTTTGTCCTAATTGATTATTTCCCGCCACTCAATCCCCAGAGCATGTGGGACTATGGAAGCCAGAACGAAGAACGAAGAACGAGATTTGAAGTCACCGCCTTCCTCCACCTTTCTCTCTAAAGGAGATTTCCTTGTTAATTCTGGTGGAAATTCTTCTTTATATATTTTCAGAGTTTTCCAAACTTTCCAATTGATTTCACAAGGCTTCACACAACTTATTATAGGCAAGTATAAATGTTATTCCAAAGGAAATCCTGGTGCAGAGCCGTCCTTTTCAATTGAATTTTGAGGTTGTATTGAAAGTATTTTTAACTGATGTTGAATACAAACGAGAAGGACCGGTGGATGTCTTTATACAAAAGTTTCAAGGGTTTTCTCCGATTTCAAGGAAGACTTGGTTTGAATTGAATGTTGTAACTAAACTACCCACTTACTTCTTATACCGCCATCAATAATTTGAATTTCCCTCCAAGGGAAACCCCCCTCAACCCAATAGTGGGGGAAAGTAAATATTTGGAATTTAAGGGTACATTCGGACTGGATTTCCGCCGTAGTTTCCTCTACGTGCTCCACCTCCAAATGCCCGTTTTCACCTGCAACCAAGTGGCTCTTGCTTAAGTATTATAACTCATTCAGCCCCTACTTTAGCCCCTCTTTACCCCCCTCTATCCCTCTATCCCTCTATCCCCCCTTCCATTCGGGTAATGATTATTTCAAAGGAATGGAAGGAAGCGAGCATTCCAACGACCATTTGAAACTATTTGAGTTTCCAGTTCACGCAGAGCTGTCTGAATTCCAGGAGGTGTAAATTACTCCCACTGTCAAAGTGACCAATGGTCCCTTCCGGAAATCTATGGAGAAATGTCAGAAGGAAAAGACAAAGGAGAACCATGGACTGAACTTTGACCGCAGATTCCAATTTCTCTTTTGCCCTTTTGATCCTTTGTGGAGGATTAAAGTTCCACTCGACTGTTCAGACTTTGTCCAGTCCTTTGCTGGAAATGGGCAAAAAGACCAAGTTTCCATTGCTTTCTGTGTAAGTGACCATAAGTAGATTTCCATGCACTTTCCCCCCATCTGCTACACACACAACAAATCCCTTATTCACCACTCAACCGGAACACAGAGGCGATCAATAGAAAATGATTTTCAACTTTCTACTACTCGCTTTCACTCAAAATGTCCAATACACTCAACCCCCTTGTCCATTAAATCAAAACACAATTAAAAACAAGAACAAAATATTAAAATACAAAATTCTTTTAAAATCTTTCATGTTTAAAAACACAAGTTGGTGGAATTTAAGAATAATTGTTGTAAAGTGAATCCAGGAAATTGAAATTTTGATTGATTTTCCTGCGCTGTTCCTTTTTCCTTGTGTGTGGCTTATGTGTGACATTTTGTTGTTTTGTTGTATTTATTTGACATTTGTTTAATAGAAGTTTCAGTCTCCTTGCTTTACTTATTCATGCCCTGATCCTCCTCTGTTCAAATCCTCCTTCCTAGTCTCCTGGACAAAGACAGACAGGACAGAGTTGAAGGTGGGGGATTGAGCCCGTAAAGCTTTCTTTTCTTTCCCTTTGTTTAATGAGTCTCTGAGGTGTGTGTGTGGACTGGGGCAATGGGAGTGGCCCGGAGAATAATGTTTTCGGGTAGAAACTTCATGGGAGGGAGTGGGAAGTAATGGCCTTGACATGGACCACTACTCACCATACAACCAACACCCGCGTCCAAACACCCCCGTCCTTTGGAAGGGACTTTGGGTGAATTACTCTCTGGATACAAATGGCCTCCTCCAAATGGATATTGATGGGAACCTCAGATTCAATGGGATTCAATGGACTCTTAATTTTCCATCACACTCCAAACATTTTGCATTTTAATTTCCTCCTAGAGAGAGAAAGACGAGAAAGGCTTCCCGTAGAAAAGTTCAACTCCAAAAGAATAGAGTTGATTTAATTGAATTTTCTCATTTAAGTTCTTCTTCCTTTCAGATGTGTTTTGAGGGGAGTGGGAAGGAGGTACTACTGGCGACATTCCTAGTGATGTCCCCTTCCCCCTGCCAAGGACAAAGACTTCTCCACCAGCACCAGAG
Source organism: Pseudachorutes palmiensis (assembly GCA_009869845.1). Taxonomy (NCBI): domain Eukaryota; kingdom Metazoa; phylum Arthropoda; class Collembola; order Poduromorpha; family Neanuridae; genus Pseudachorutes; species Pseudachorutes palmiensis. The sequence continues at coordinate 39,184 of VNWY01000447.1, read as the reverse complement.
ATTGTCACCCAGTCGCCATGAGTAGGACCTCCATTAAGAACAACAACTCAACAGATGATGAAGAGACTCGCATCAACCTCCTCTTTCCCAAATGCAAACTCCGCCAGAGTCCCCTTGGTCCCATTGGTCCCATTGGTCCCATTGGCCCCCCTGGACTGAGTGACCCCAATGCTAATAACAAATGCCCTTCTGTTCGACCCAGTGCGAGTGTTGAGCTGTACATTGACAATAGCCAATCAGCACGGCTGAGTGTCGCTGAGTTTGTAGGTGGGCGGTTTCCCCGGAGACGGGACGTGATTGGAGTTGGGAAACGAGGAGTAAGGGACCGATATCATTACACGATTTCCAATCAACGTCTCCCTTCGCAGAGTCATAACTCATGCAGGAGTCCGTGTGGAATTGATCCACACAACCCAAGTCACTTCCAGCCACAGACGACCGCAACAGACGTCAACTCCGAAAGCGGAACTTTGAGAGAAAACGACAAAGGAGAACAACCTCAATCAGAGCCAACTGGGAAAATGGAATTTGACAATTCCGGACTGAGCAGGGACTCTGGTCATTTTGACAATGGGAGTGGGAGCAGTACTTCAAATAATGGGAGCTCCTTCTCAAATGGCTCCCGATCTGGGCCCCTCACAGATTCTCGCATTGAAATTGCAGGGGGTCGGGAAATATTCTCACAAAATAAAACCCGGGCAGGGCGGCGGGGACGAGGAGAGGAAGTTACAGCAGGCCACTTTGGCCCTTCATCTTCATCCACAAGGAGGAAAGTCGTTACTATGCCTGGAAATCCAACTGCCAATTTGAGTAGTCCGCGTTATGCCTCCGCCAAGAAATCTCCAGTTGCTCATTCCCATGTCAGTCCTTGCACGTCTTCCGTATGGGAACTTCAACCCGACAGATCCTCAACAAGCACTAAAGAAAGCACAGGCATTGGCCACAAGTCATCATTCGGATCAAGTCGCTTTCGACCTGGACATAGGCACCACTCTTACAAACAGCACAAACATAAATCCAGTGGCGGGGGGATGCTGAGGGGAAGGAACGCCAGCTTCCCAGTTTACGACTACTACGGAGGGGGCGTCCCACCACCAGCACCAGGATTCCTCAACTCCCCACTCCTCCCAAGAGTTCATGGCACTATTAAGGAAACCATGTTCGGCACGGAAATCACCTCAGTCGAAAAGTCGGTTGTTTATGACGAGAGAGGGAGAGTGCTGGGCTGTGATCAGAGACTGCGCACACTCGAACCAAGGCAGAAACCAATCCAGTACGGGGGTGGATTTGAGATAGGAACTGCCCCTGGTGACATTGTGTTTGATGACATTGAGGAAGGATGGAGAGAAAGCGGTGGGGTTGAAGGGAAAGTCGGAGGTTTTGTTGGAGGGTGGGAAGCGAGGCTGTGTGGTCCGGATAATGATGACAAACGGAAGCAGTTGACATACAACCAAATCATGGAGTCAAGCAGCCACTGCCCGTCAATCACAGTAGAAGGAAATACGAGTCCCTCCGGATATGAAAGCGACGACGTCTCACATAATGAAAACAAACGACTCATCGGCTCCCTTCCGATTGCAGAGTATGAAGGATCGCCAAGGCGTTATGGACTCTTCAGGTCAAACCCAGGAACAAACTCCATGCCAAATGACCTCGATCTCGTAGACTTGACTGGCGAGTCGTCAAACAGGAAGGAAGCAGAACCACTTTCTCCACAAGCCAATCAAATGGACTCATCGCCATCAGCCAATCGGACGCCGCCGTCGATCAATCAAAAGTCAACATCACCAGGTGGTGGTGCTGGTAGACACCCTGGCTTTCCTCAACGTGTCACTCCTAGCCAAACCACACAGCAGACAGACACATTGACAGGGCCAACACCACAGCCTGAGAGCAACCCAATCACCCAAGATGGAATCCAAATAGGAAACGCATCGGAGAACTTCGGTGGTTCCCGAGTCCTTCGGAGGAGTTCGGAAGAGACGGAAGATGATTCGCTGAGCAAGGAAGCTTCTGCGGGGCCTTGCATTGGGCGTTCCCTTGACGCCGTTGGAGGACTTCCTCTCTCTCGGCAGCAATGTGATTATTTATATGAGTTCTCAGAGACTCGGAAAGTTCTGGAAGAGTTTTTCCAGCAGCAAGAAGGGGGGCCTGGAGGCCCTGAGTTTGATGAGCTTGATTACACGCTGCGAAGGCAGAACGGGAACTCCGTCGTGGGTCAGAGATTAGCAGCTCCGCCGCTGCCTGGCTGTGGCCTGGTCGAAGAGTCACCAAAACTCCCTCCACGCCGCGGCGGCAGGGAAGTTGTGATGAGTTTAGGAATTCCGTTGGAACTGGGGAATAACGAATTCGGAAGTTCCCCGAGACTTATTACACTCACGGATCTCTCAGCCTTTGGAGTGAAGGAGGAACAGGCAGTGGAGGATGGGGGAAACACGAGAGATGTGAATGATAATGACCTCAACGGTGACACGGCCTCAACCAACACGGAAACAGACCCTGGAGAAACTGAAATTGGACATCAAGTAAGGAAATTGCAATTAAAATCCCATTTGAAAACCACACTCCAAATAATGTCCAATCTCATCAGTCATTTTCAATTCCTGAGGTTCGTTTGTTTTTTCTTTCTTCCTTTAGGTCCGCCACCACCCCCGTAATTACGCTCTTTCCCCCGAAACGACGGACTGTGACTCGAATGAATTGGAATCTGAAATGTCTCTTGACTACGAAGTGTCAATCCATTCCTCGAGTCGTGTGGGGACGACGATGCCAGTGCTTGAAGACGGCCTTTCCTCTGGGAACGTGTCTGAAAACGAGGAGCATGAAGGCGGTAAGGCTGAAGAAGCGGTTTGTTCTGATTCTCCTTCCGTGAATCCAACGCTGCTCCTAATGAAGAAGCAAATCACGGAGATTGAGAAAGAAATCCAGATGAGATGTGCAGCGGGGCTGGGGAGGAGCGGAGAGACGCCGTGTAGCGGTGGGGATTCAAGTGGGAATAATGCAAATAATACGAGTAGCAGAGCTGAGGATGGGATGGGAGGGACAGAAGAGTCGAACTCTTCTCCAGCACTCTTCGATTGTAATGGTCCTGAACTACTGGAACTGGGAACTCTGGATCCAATGCGTAAGTTAACATTTTCCATACCACTGGAGACTGGTATAAAGAAAATAATGAATGGAGAGAATGGAGTCGGCAGAGCTTAAATAACCCAGCTGTCATTCCATCCTCTCAATTTTTCATTTCCTTCAACTTTCTCTTTCTTCTGAAGGAGGTTCTTTAATAGCATTCTCTCTCATCTAATTAACGGACCTTCTTTCTAATTTTCAACTAAATTATCAACTTTCACTCATCAGAAAACGGGTTGGGAAATTCCATTGAAGGAAATTCCTCATCCTCACTGAAATTCCGTCCTGCGGGGGTCGTTGAACTTTTGAATATTTGGGGATGATGCTACAAGTCTTTGTGAATAAAGTTTAAAACAGGAAACATACTTTTGCATAACTTTTGTTTTTTGTTTTGTTAGGTCCAACCCCCCCTCCCTCCCCAGCACCTGGTCCCCACCTCAATTTGTCTTCCACTCCACTCCGACCACCGCCGCCACCGACTTCCTCAATAACTCAGGCAATTAGTCCCGGCAAAGTTTTGTCTCTCGTGGGTGGGACTCCTAATGGGCTCCATTTGTCACCTTCTGCCAACGACTCCAAAGAATCAATCTCAGCACCACCGCCTCCCGCACAGACAGAACAGCCGCTCAAACTTATCTCATCGATTATGAGTCCGCCTGACTCAAGGCCCAAGCAGTACTCCCTACCAAAGTTTGACGCTTCCTCATTCTCATCTTTGCTGCCTGTGGCGAGCTCCCTGAGCATGACGACTTCTCGCCCTGACGACAGTCCGCAATCTGAACTCCATGAATCCTCGTCAGAGGAGAGACTTGGCCCACATGGGAACAGCATGTCACCCGTATGGGTACCCAGGTAGACCCTGTCACCCTGTCACTCTTCCTCACTCCCACTTCCTCACTCACTGACTTTCCTTTCTGTCTCCGCAGGAGGTCGTTGTTACGAGGAGATCGGAACCATCACTCCTCTGGGTTTGGACTGAGGGAACCTTTCCTGAGGAAACGATACGAAGAAATCCCTGATGACGGTGAGGTGTTTGTTTCCTTGAGTTCTGTTCTTCATATGCATTCTGACACCTGTGCCAAGTTGGATGTGGATGATTGAGTGGGAAAGAAAAGAAGGCGATCGGATTTCTCGTGTTGGATGGTGTGAGAGGACAGGAAGATGGAGACGAGACAATTTCGGCGAGTGTTTCGAACTCACTTGATATTCTGGAATGTCGTAATTCTGAGTGTAGGGGAAAGTGAGCTGAAAGTCCAAATGGGATTACAATGGAAATATGTCTTTTTCAAAAGTCCAAATGCTCCTCTTGGATCCGGTGTCGTTGATATGGACTGATGGGGTGCGACTATGAGCTCCCATTATGGATTCAGTGAGGAGCCGCCGGTCTTATAAATTGAAAAAGAAAGTGAGCCTGACAGTCACCATTACTTTCCGGAAAGGGAGAAGGGAAAGGCAGATTCCTGATGAAAGTGGAACTGAAGGGAGAAAGTGGAGGCTCTGCTGTGGGGAAAGAACCAACCATTCAACCCTCATCACATGCAACAGATAGAATTCCAACACTTACAAAATTCCACTTTTATTAGACAATCCTATTCTTTATCAATTCAATACCAACCACATCATCCACACATTCATCCATTTAAACTTACATTTCATACAAACACTTCACCCATTCTAGCATATTTCTTTATTTCCTTTATTTTGTATCATTGAATGCAACAGGTCAATGACCTCTTCCTTAATTGAACCATTCCAGATGCAGACACGGATCAAGAGACAGATCGACTCTTGGGGCAACACAGGACTGAGGACGACTATGGATTCTACAATGACAAGGTAAAGATCCAAATGCTCCAAACCATATTTATATACATTCTATGCCAACTCAAATGAGAGTTGGAATGAGAATGAAGGAGTCACTTAAGTCACTTCCCCATCTGGAAGTGTCACATTTTCATTTAAAGGCTTTCAAAATGAAGCCTTCTCGCTCAAACTAATGAGAAGGGAGGGAGATTTCAAATGCAGGAATTCTTGGGACCTGTGTACTCAGGTGGGACATTTTAGAGGGGAAGTATTTTCAAATGGTCCCATGACACCAAGAATATTTTAATACTTCAAGCACAGCGCCGTGCCCTTTTGATGAATAAATCAACCCACAACTTAGAGGAACCAGGGCATTTTGAAATGTTAAGCTTTTTCGCCATGGAATAGAAACCACCACTGCTTACAAGGCATGGAAATACTTTTTCATAAATATGGCTACTGTCTACCTGAAGAAATCTCAGAATTGAAATGGCCGAAATTTGTTTATTTTCGAGATCATACAATTAAGAGGAGCTTTTTCTTATTTTTATATTCTTAAGATTTTTTATTATATTCGGAACGTTATATTTTTAAAGTTCTTTTTATTTTTTGGATGATTTTATAAATTTGTGATGTTGTAGGCCCAATGTTATTAGTTTATAGCACCGACAACGCCTCCGCTGAGTCCGCCATTTGTGAGAAATACGCCAGAACCAACAGCAGTAAGAACGAGACCGTTAGGCAAAGTTACATTGCCTGTGACAACAGCGCCACCTTCAATAGTGGTGTTCCCGATAACTAATTCCCCTCCTATAATAGTCGTTCCACCGGTGTAAGTATTCGCACCGGACAGAGTTAGTCCATCTCCGAGACCACCGTCAATAGAGCCATTCAATAATGAATAATGAATAAATGCATCTGGGTTTTCATCAGCACTCTCTATGAATCCGAAACCCTTTTCTCGGTTAATAAAGCCTCCGTAGCTACTAGCTATCTGGGACACGATGAAAGCGATTAGCAAGAGTTTAACCATGGCTGACTTTTCTAGTTGACTGAATGAAATTGCAAAGTGCTTCATAAATAGTTCCTTCCACCTATTTATATGGCACTGCTCCCTCACTTGGAAATTTTAATTCAAATTAAGACGTAAAATCTTGACATTGAAACACAATTTCACATATTCATCAGTCATTAGAATTCCAATTTATCGAGGAATTTGGCTTAATATTGCGCCCGTGCATCAAAAGTAGTCTTAGAATTAATTTGTCGGAATTACTTTTGTCGATTGAGTGACAAGCACACCTTCAGATTTAATTTTCAATTAATAGAAGGGGAGTCTTAAATCAATTCCATTTTTCATTATTCATTATAAAAAAAAAAGGCACGTGTGTGGTATAGGAAGTCACAGTGTGTAAGCATTAACGCATTGCTTTCCGATTGATTCCATTTTGTTCAAACAACCTTCCAGATAATACGTTACACAGCCTTTGGTTTTTAACTTTTGACTGAAATGTTTGTATAATTTAATTGTGTCGTATTTGTGATATTTAGTATTGTATTTAGCATGAGGGGTTGTTGGTATTTGCTTAGTATAAAGTCATTAGCATTGAGATTGAGACCGTCTGTGACTTTAATCAAATGGAATTCCGAGGGTATTCGGGGGAAGACAAAGAGGCCATTACCCATTCCAGTGTGGAATTTTGAAACAATCATTAGAGGAGGGAAGTGTGTCGCTTGGTCCCTTTTAAATCTCCCACCTACGCACGACCTTCCTATTAAAACTAATGACGAACGGGACCAGCTGGCACCTAACGAACCACGGTTCCTTAAAACCCCACCTCCGGATTGTTTTAAATTCCTGAAAGTGTTTACACAAAACAAGATTATGAGTTGTTGTGATAATTCACAAACAAGTCCACCACATGCTCCAAAGGGAAGAGAAAGTAATTCAACTTTCTCTCCCGCCGGGCAGCCTCATTCCAAATGCATAATGGAACTCGTTTTTGATCAAATGAATATACAAACGGAGAGACTCTGTCGGAATCACTAATCAGGACTCCCACTGGATGGGAATGTCGAGGAATAATGTTTAACAGGGGATTCACGTAGGAGAAACAGGAAGTAGCACCAGGTGCCTCTACCTGCAATGTAATCACTCACCCACCCTCCCGAATGAGTCTTTAATATCCGTTTTCCACCGTCTTATTTCATGTTCTGAAGTCCATGTTCTTATTTTAGTTCCACTTCCACCGCCTTATCACACATCTACAAGGACCAACTAAGTTCCAAAATTAAAGTCCACTCAAAAGCATCTTTGAAAAATCTTTAAACTCTGAAGTTGAAGAAGGCTTGGTGGATTGTTTTCTCTCACTCTCGTCCATCTTCCATTTCAAAGTTTGTCATTTGCGTAGATGGGGGCACGTGCTCTCGAAAGCAATCTTGTTCCTAATTCCCATGACGAGTAAACAAAGTAAAGTCTTCCATCCACTTCCACCACTTCCAACATGGACCCAAACAGACCAAATAATATCTTCCTCCTTCTTCTTCTTCTTCTACAAACTTCTCTCCATTGTTTCAGAAATGAGGGAAAGCACGCCAGACTTTCACCGTATGGACCACAAATGGATCCATCCTGCCCCCATAACACTCACAGGGAAAGACGCTCTTTAATTTAACGGGATCTCAGTTAATAATTCAGCAAAGGAAAGTTGTTATTTAACTCCCTCCTTTCACCCGTCCACAATCCACTCCTCTAATGACCATTTGACATGCGATGGGAGATGATGGAAGCCTTAAGTGTAGGTGAATTGTGTTCCATTTGGATGTTTATGTTAATGAACTTCAATTAAGGCAAGTGGGGAGATGGCTACTTTTTCTAATTCATTCCCCATTCAACCACCACGTTCTGCGGAGGGACTTAATGAGAGGCCAAGTGCTCCAATCCAGAATAGGTTGCGACTATGAGACTGTGCTGTGAAGCCTTAATGAAAATGAGTTTCCACTACAATAAAAATCAATGCTCATTAGTTTATCCGGGAGTTTTAATTAGGCTCTCTCTTTTAATAAGTTCCCGCCAAGTCGGATGCAAATGGAACATTGTTTCATTAGGAAAGTACTTTTAACGGCATGCTAAAAAAGGAGCACAATAGAAACCAAACGGCGTCTTCTTCATCCTCCATCGATCCTTTCCTCAGGGGGATGGCGTTTGGCAATTCTGGCTGGAACAGAATTTCATTAGCCTAACCCCGCTTCGTCCTTCGTCCTTCCAATGACACTCCAATTAATGACAATGACAACTCGCAATGTTAATGGAATCTGATCAAACATTTACAAGAACAAAGAATACCACAACCACAAACAAAACACTCTTCACAACCATCAAAACTCGCATCTAAACGCATCTAAACTCATCCAAAGTCATTTCTTTTTCATCCCCTCAAAAGTCTTGACTGAATTTAGACAATTGGTGGAAGCTTTTAAGGGAAGGGATGTCATTATCTTAACGTAAATGTAACAATGTATCCATTGAAATGGGAATTGGGAGTCTTGTGGCGTTTCCCTCCAAAGCCACACGACTCGAATGACAATATTTTATTATTGTAATTTTATATCTCCTGCCAAAAGCGCCTTAAGTGTCATGTCTCCTTTTCTCTTTTCTCTGCTGCTTTCCCAAGGAATGGAAGAAAACAAAGTCACGCGGGATTTTGCCTTCTTCTTCCGCCACTTCTTCTGCCTCCAAGGCCTTACTCAAACCACAACCAACGCCCCTGACGGCCTCTTCAGGCCCTACAACTCCATCGACTCTGAACCACTCGGGGGCGATGTCTTCTGCGCAGAAGCACTTGAGTCTCAACTCACCCACGGCCGATCCTTCATTCCCCGAATTGCCACTTGTTAGTCTTCCATCAACCAAACCTCAAAAGGTTATTTCGCATGTTCTATTCAAATGCACTTTTCCATTGTTCCTTTTGTTCCTTAATCCCCATTGGATGGCTTCATAAAGGGAGGAGAGATAGGGACTGAATCAGGAATAATGTTTGATGCCATGGAGATCTTAATGATCCCATGTGGCTCTTTTCATTACACTTGTGCACCCAACCAGAATCCAATTTTGTTTGTTCACATCCCAGCATGTTCCAGGATCTCTTCTGTCAACAGGTTTAAACAACAATCAACATCTAATCCTTCCATTCTCTCTTTACAGGACAAGGACGGCCTCAAGAAAAAGAGAAATAAAGAAGGTAAGAAACAATCGGACTTTAGACAACTTTAGACTAATTGCTCCCATATATAAAATCCATTCTTTTCCTTTTCTGTTGCGTGTTGAGAATTAGTTGAATCAAAGGGTTCCCTTGGAGTGTTAGAGAGATGGAAAGGAGTGGGATCAAAGGACCCCTTCTAGACATTAGCGAATTGAAAGTTTACACTTCCCAAGGCATTTTAATATTCAACTTTTGTGTTCAAAATGAGTGCGAGGGTATAGAGGGTTGTGCAATTAATTTTGGATGGGCGCCATATTCTTTTGACTTGGAAAAGGCCAAGAATTCCAAAATAAATTCTAGAATGCCTTTTGATGAGTTTTTTCTCTTGTTCTTTCTATCTGCTGCTCTCCTCGGGTTCGGCCTTTCTACGCTTTCATCCAAACTTCAATCTTCCGACTACCTTTCTAAACAAATAACAACATGGAATACTCAACGTAAGTTCAATTTCAAACCACCAAACATACAGACACTACACAAACACTTCACTCCATTCATACACAACAATCAACAATACAATTATAATTACAAACTAACAGAAACTTGGCTTATTAGCAACCTTATTCTTACTTTACCCGCAGAGGGAAGATAAACTGATCCTGATTGGCTCACACAAACGAATGTTTTATAGCTAAAAGTTAATAACGGGCTTTCATTTTTATATTCAATCTTATAGACTTCAAAGGGAGAGTCATTAACTTTCTTTCTCCTCTTTCTCCTCTTTCTCTGTCGTTCCAAATGACAAACTCAAAAGATAACTAAACCAGTTTTAGCACCTTCCAACCAAATCAAGGGAGTCGTTTATGTAGTAGTTTGAGTCAATAGGATGAGAAATGTGGATTGAAAGTTGAAAAGTGAATTGAAATCTTGACTTTATTTTGTGACTTTATTTTGTGACTTTATTTTGTAGATTTGCTGAAAACGCCGTCAGTGCTAATTGAGGGTGTTTTATTCCGAGCACGATACTTGGGTTCTACTCAACTGGTTTCGGAAGGTCAGCCGACAAAGGCTACTCGGATGCTCCAAGCGGAAGAAGCAGTGTCACGCATCAAGGTAGGACTTAAGGCCCTTGGCAATCCCAAGTGCCTCCATCCAGCGCCAGATCAGAACTCCCTTTCAATTTGATTTCTCGCCTTCCGTTGACTTGCTTTTTCATAACTCCGCTTCTTTTGCTTGTACCTCTGCTTTCTTAATTAAGGACACCTTGTCCACGTGGGCTGTCTGGGCCTAATCCAATTTCCTGTGGTGGTACTGTGAGTCTCTGGTTCTTTATGTAGTTGGGCACCGAGGGACTGAAAGGGCTTTCCGTTTCTTGTTTTGAAGTGGATGGCAAACTGGTTGGATTAATTCTCGCTAGCCCTTGGGACTCTGCTTCAATTGAAAGTCTCCAATTCCCATTTCCTTTTCCGTTTACATAAGAAGCCAAGAGTGTGGGGCTAACGAGATTTCTGGATTCGTTGATTCGTTCTCTATTCGTTCTCTATTCGTTCCCTAGTGAATTCTGAGCTGCCCGTCGTGTGTGAAATGAAGCACTTATAAATGAAGCACTTACTCCCGATTGATTCAATTTAATTCAAGTCTAATTTGATTTTAATTTGACTTCCGGTCGTAGTGGATTGCATTAGACATCCTGTGGCTTCTCTGCACTTGTGTACTTGTGCAGATGCAAAGTGCTTCTTCCTTTGAATGTACCACAAATCAAGCCCCTTCTTCTTCTACCCCTTGTTTATTCCAACTCGCTTTCTCGTCTTTTTTGATTTATTGATTTTGGAAAGGAGGAGGCTTTCCCTGGATAATATTTTGGTTAAAGAAAGGAGAAAGGAATTAGTTTTTATCTTTGGTATGCAGGCCCCCAATCGTCCCCTGCGTCTCTCAGCCTCAGCCGTCTCTCTCCTCTCGTCATCCAGCTCAAGCATTACGCTTCCATTAGTCTCCTCTACCCCATCAATCTCTGATGACGAACACAACGGACACACAAACAACCAACATCCCAATACTAACCAAATACTACATCAACACAACCAAAATCAACCAAAAACAACCAATGAGGCTACAACCAATGGTGCTCCAACCAATGAGACTCGAGATTTGAGTGACGTCCTTGAGGAAGCCACTTTCATAGTTGACAATGACGACGCATTCGAATTGACTCGTTCCCGCCTCCTTCAAAGTCCATCAGAGTCCCTCCAGTCGCTTCAGAATCACAGCTCCAGCTCAGACGGGAGTGGCTCAGGAAGGAGTCGTCTCAGGATCCAGCAGGTCTCCAATGGACGATCACAACGACCTCAGCGCCGCCACTCCAGTTCCAGTACTTCCCCTTTCCACTACTCTTCTGGCTGTGGCTCTGCCGTGAATGGGACTCTGTTCCACCTCCGCTTTGTAGGCTCGCTGGAAGTAGAGGAGGAAGTAGGCATTGGCTCAGAGAGACGGAAGCGAGCAAAGAAAATTATGGTGGAGGAAGCAGTGCTGGAACTCAAGGTGGCCCAATTTCTCACTCCTCTTTCCAACATCCGTTGCTTTCCGTCCCATTTTTCTGACCATCTTTCAAAGAATTGTTTGGATTTCTGTCGTCCAATCCGCCATTTTGTTTTGCTTTGCGATTTTCCTTGAGTTGCATGTCGATTTCTCATTATCTTTTCTGCTGCCTGAATTTGAATTCTTTGAACCAAAAGACGTTTTGGTTGTGGAATCCCCTTAGGAATTGCGTAGTGAGCTTGTTGGATGAGTTCACTCTGTAATACATTTTTCCTTGTGTCTTTTCCCCTTTAAACGCTGCGTTGATGTCGATAGTCGATGGTAAGAGAACATTACAGTCACTTCCCTTGATCCGACAGCCGAACCCATTAACTTGTGATGTTTTGATAAAGTTAAATCCGCTTAGTTTTACTTGTTGGCGGTAGAACTTGAGTTTCATTTTGTACCAAACTTAAATAATCCCCCTGGGGGTTTCCCAACCTCTGCAAAACTTTTGGGAAATGGACGGCCTTTCAAGCACCACACACGAGAACTTGTCTGATTTCCAATTACTTAAAAGACTTTCGTTGAAAGGCGTGTGGTTGCTAATGGCTCTTGTCATCCATTCCTCACCTCATTAAACTATCCCAAAGGAACAAAGGATTTCAGCCACTTTGTTTACACTATCAGGCACCCGATGGAGAAACTCAACCAAGCACAGAAGTAGACCTCTTCATTTCAACCGAGAAAATTATGGTGCTCAACACGGATTTAAAGGTAAATTCAACACTTGGCGATGAAAGGATGGAAGTGATTGATGATCTTATCAAAGGAAATCATGATGGACCATGCCTTACGCACCATTTCATACATCGCTGACATCGGGGACTTGGTCGTGCTCATGGCCCGAAGGAGGCCCGTACCAACCGACACGCCAGAAGAACTGTCCAAAATCCATCGTCCTCCCAAAATGATTTGTCACGTGTTTGAAAGCGACGAGGCGCAGTACATTGCGCAGTCCATTGGCCAAGCCTTCCAAGTCGCTTACATGGAATTCCTCAAGGCCAATGGGATTGAAGACCACAGCTTCGTCCGGGAGATGGACTACCAAGAGGTGCTCAACTCACAAGAAATATTCGGAGATGAACTACAAATGTTTGCCAAGAAGGAACTTCAGAAAGATGTAAAATGAATGTAACCTAATAACTATACTTTGCTGAATATTTGGTGTTTTTGCAGGTCGTAGTTCCCAAAGCAAAGGGTGAGATCCTTGGTGTTGTGATTGTTGAGTCTGGATGGGGAAGTATGTTGCCTACTGTTGTGATTGCAAACCTTGCCCCAGCTGGAGCAGCTGCCCGCTGTGGCCAACTGAACATTGGGGATCAAATCATTGCCATTAATGGAGTGAGCCTTGTTGGACTTCCGCTGTCGACGTGCCAAACTTACATTAAGGTAAGAATTTAATGGAAATTCTTACGATTCATTAACTCCATAATAATGAGTAATGGGCTCCTCCTGGTGCGTCCTAATTTCATTCTCCTTTCTCAATTCAGAATTCAAAGACACAGACTGTGGTCAAACTAACTGTAGTGCCATGCCCCCCGGTCGTTGAGGTCAAAATTAAAAGACCAGACACAAAGTACCAACTGGGATTCAGTGTACAAAATGGAGTCGTAAGAAATACATTCAACATTCATTTCACATTCAAACACCACCTTCATCATCCATCTTTATTAGATTTGCAGTCTACTACGCGGTGGGATTGCAGAACGTGGGGGAGTCCGTGTTGGTCACCGCATAATTGAAATCAACAACCAATCAGTGGTCGCTGTTCCTCACGAAAAGATTGTCAACCTACTCGCCACTTCGATCGGAGAGGTACTCGGATACACTCGGATACACTCGGATAGTTTCGTTGACGTTGTTGTTTTATTTTTAGATTAACATGAAGACGATGCCTACGTCCATGTTCCGACTCTTGACAGGCCAGGAGACTCCTCTCTACATTTGAATTTGCAGACTCTCGCCTGCCCTGCTCTCTAACTTTTCTTGGTTGACCAATAAGGAAGACGTTAACTCTGCAACATGCGCACTTTGCTTGACTCCTTGGCTGGATGTCTGATATCCGAGTATTTAGTTAACATTAGGATTTCTGTGTATTTGTACGAGTGCCTTCTGGCAGGCAGTTGATGTGTTATGGCTGGACATATCCTTCCCTTGGAGTTCATTTAAAACAACTCCACTCCACGGCGGCTACTTTCAATTTTATTTCATAAATGCTTCTCTCAAACGTCACAAGGAGAAGAATGGACAAAAGGAAGAAGGCACCTCACTCTTCAACACAAGAAATATTATGAATGATATTTTATAAATTATTAATGAGGACTCTCTTTTCTTCTTTGAATCTCAGCAGATATTAAAGCTATCACTGTCCAACGTGTCTTAACAATCAAACATTCTTTAACAAAAATAACCAAAATAATTCCAATCTCAACAAACAATCACCATCACACTTTGTTTTGTTTTCACACTTGTTTCGTAAACAACCAAACACAATAAGACTTCAAATGTTCAAATGTGCATTTCTTTTAGTTTTTTAGTTTGATTAGCTTTTAACGTTATGCGTCGAGTGTATGACAAATACAAAAAAGGAAAAGGGAAACTGCGCAATCTCATGATGGGGGACAAAGAAAAGAAAGTTGATGAGGCCAGTGACAAGGAAGAACCTTCGACCCAATCCAAAGTAAGAACTAAGGTTTGAACTCTTTCGCTTTCTGTGATTAACTTGACGTTTGTTAGAACGAGGCTAAAGTGCAAATGGATTCTGTCAAGATTGCAGAAATTGTTGAGTTTTATGAGAACCATTCAACCACGTCAGGCATGAAGAGCAGGTCATTTCGGACACGGAAGAGATCCCGGAGTTTGACCTTGGAGCCACTGTCTGGTGACCAGAAGGAAGAGGCCAAGTACCAAGGGGACTCCATTGAACACGTCCTTCTCGACCAATCAAAGAAGAATGAAAGCAATAAGACCAGTGCCTTGGACATTGTCCTCCAACTCATGGAGATTGTCAAACCAAAACAAAATGTGGAGATGGCAGTGTACACGGCAGAGATTGTGGGGAATGATGAAAACAACAATCCAGAGGTAAAGGAAGTGGAGGATTTGGACTTGACGCCGAAGCATGCGCTGACTGATGAAAGCGATGAGACGAAGAGGATGTGGAAAAGTGCAAAGGCTGATGACATTTTGAACTACGTTCGGAGCACGGTTGTTTGCTGTGGCGAGGGAGGAGAGNGGCTGATGACATTTTGAACTACGTTCGGAGCACGGTTGTTTGCTGTGGCGAGGGAGGAGAGTTCTACGAACTGGAAGACATCAAACACAGCCTTTCTTCGGAGCTACTTCAACTGGAATCTCCAACTCCCAAAATAATTCAAGTAATTCTGAAACTTAATTCTAAGCCTCTAGGATTTATTTTATTTTTTCAGGAGGTTCCACTTCCACGGCAACAGAGAGTATCAGCAGGCTCTTTGTTTAAAAAATACATCAAGAATATTGAGCCTCGTTCATTCCTCAGTTTAGAAAGTAATGAACCAGTTCTAAAAATTAATTCCAGTCAGACCAATCACAAAGTGGATAGAGGGCGCCATTGGACAGCCAACATGTCTCGACACACTCCAAATGACGGAAACAATAACGTAAGTTACATACAATTATTCCAGTTTTGCCAAAACATTTAAATTTATTTTGTTTCAGGTCTCATCAGTTCTCGCCGAATCCTCTTCTTCCTCGTCGCAAGAATCCATTCGGACTGTGCCAACCCGGATCACCCAACGACCACAAACCGTGCTTGACTTTACCTTCCGTCGTCGTGATCTGTCTTCCCAAAATTCCACAACACAAGGAGGAAGCACTGGAGCCGGAAGCAGTGATGAAGAATTTGGACTCACAAGCGACACTTCTCGTTATCAGAACTCGACCACTTGGGAAGATGAAAAGCCTCCAACTGAACTGACCAAGAAGACTTTCATCATTTCAGAAGCAACGGATGCAGCCATTGTTTTGTTGGACGACTTGTATAAGCTTTGGTACAGATTCCCTCAGCATGCAACCTTGAAGAAATTCCCAAGATTTCGGGTACAATTTTCTAATTTAAGATTAGATTTAATGCAAACGCTCATTTTAACATTATATTTTTTTTAAAGAAAAATCCACGCCGTCTTCTTGAATTGCTTGGAATTTGTTCCTTTGTTGTGACTGGAATGGAAGGGGATTGGCAGTCTTCAGAAACGACTTCCCCAACTCCGAAAATGGACTTGTTGGCAAAGGAAAATCGAAGTCTCCGTGACCGTTTGGAAACGACAGAAGAAGTGAAGAAATCCCTTGAGTCTGACATCGCTTACTTGCGGAAAGAGAAGGCCATGACCGCCTCCGAGGTCAACCAACTCTCCATTCAACTGGTGGAAATGAAAAAGTCATTGTCCAAAAAAGCCTCGTTTGTTGACCTCTCCGTGAGTTCAACGAAGCTCAAAGCAGCCAGTACTGAAAAGTTCATTAACAAACGAGAGGACGAGTTTGAATCTCTGATGGAGTTTGTGCGCGTGCGGAAGCACGACATGACTCGTTACCAAGAGGAAATGGAAGCCTACGAGAAGGAAGTCGAGGCTTTGGAACGTGCAATCGAAGTGAAGAATTCCCAGCAGATGGAGCTGGCAAAGGCTCATGAAAAACAAACGGAAGAATTCAAGCTGCTCTCTCGAGAACGAAATCACTTCCAAGTGATTCTGAAATTGGTTCTGCAGGAAAGACAAAGCGACGGTTCGACCTTCCACGACCTTCTCCAAACCCTCATTTCCAAACTAAACTCTGCCGGGGTTGACACGACTGAAAACGGACTGGCGGAAAGCGCTTTGGCAGCAGTCCAAGAACAAAATGCAAAATACAGGTAAACTTACATGTAAATTAAAATGTAAATTAAACTATAAATATTTGGTTTATTATTGCAGAGATGAGATCCACCGTTTGAAGGAAGCTGCTAGCAAAGTCCCGCTCCTTTGTTTGTCTGGGAAATGCCAAGAAGAAGCAATTCGACTTGCTGCTGAGGAACATTCAAAACTCATGGAAGAAAAGGACACGGAGATTATTCGCATTCTAAAGGAACACGAATTGCGTTACAGCCAGCTGCAAGAGATCCACGAACTCGCATCACAAGCCAAGGTTGAACGCCATATTTAAATTCCTCTTTCGAATCCAATAACTGTGGTTCCTTCTACAGGCGAGACTGGAGAAAAGTTGTTCAGAAAAGACTCATGAATTGAAGAAAGCGAAGGATGACCTTTTGAATACGCAGAAGGCAAACTTCCGCCAACAGCGCAAACTCCATGAGCTGCAGAAGTTGAACATGCGCCTGGAGAAGGGTCTCCAGACGGACAAACAGAACGTAAGAGGACACGTTTTCCTTTACAAGTTGTGTAACATTTGATAAACCCAGGTGAATGAACTTGAGCACGAAGTGCGCACACTCAAATCCACCCTGAATGAGAAGAACAAGGAGTTGAGTGAGCGTGGTCGACTGAATGAAGGGGAAGTGGCAGAGTTGAGAGTCCAATGCAAATGGCTGCAGACACAGATTGAGTGTCTTACGGGTCAACTGGCTGATGCGCATGAGCGAGTCAAGAGCCACGAAAGAGAGAAGACATGCCTTGCACAGCAAGTCATGAGCGCATCAGAAGAAAGGTAATGCAGTCATCCAGGAGAACATTTTGCAGACAATTCATGTTTTTCCACAATGCAGAAAGGTTGTTGACCGGAAGTTGGAGGAACTCCGTGCTGCCTTGCAAGGTGATTCTGTCATGCGTTCTTCATTGGAGGAGCGGAACGATGTCCTACAGGTGGAAGTGAATCGCCTCCGTCGCTCAAAGTTCCTGAACCTGGAGATGAACACGAACCGAGGTCAGGAGGAGTTGGGCCTGGAAGCTCCACCGTCTGAA
The DNA here is from genome assembly GCA_009869845.1 of Pseudachorutes palmiensis. Taxonomy (NCBI): domain Eukaryota; kingdom Metazoa; phylum Arthropoda; class Collembola; order Poduromorpha; family Neanuridae; genus Pseudachorutes; species Pseudachorutes palmiensis. The sequence continues at coordinate 21,549 of VNWY01000447.1, read as the reverse complement.
ATGAGCAAGGCAGAAGCACTGAGTTCCTTCAGTGTCTTGCCACCTTCAGCAGTGGAAGAGAAACATGGACCCAAGATCAGTCGTTACACTGCGTCCATGTTGGCATCGCAAGAGGAGCCACGAGGAGTGGTGAGAAACAATAATAGAGGTCAACAAAGGGTCAAATGCTAAACTATTGTTTGTGTAGATGTCGATGCACTCCACTTCATTCCAAAACGAAGGGGGTACTTACTAAAAGGTCAAAATTATAAACTCAACACAGCTCCCTCCGTCAATCAAAATTAAATTAAACTCGAATTCCAATTCATTCCAATTCATGTTCTCTTGTAACTTGCATTCGAATCGCGTGACTGATTGGTCGAAGGAAACAGAATCGTTCACTTTCTTGACAGAATGACTTTTGGAGAAGTTGTACCTGACCTTGTAAGTCAGAAACGGAAGTGGACTCCTCCTCCAGGAATAAACTGGACAAACACGCAATGCAGCAATAGAAAGTCATGGGCGTCAATTTCCCCATTCCTCTTTCTCTTCCTGCCACGACACAGGACGCTACCCAAGAAAAGTTTCGTTTCTTCGCATTAGAATCATTTCTGGTTCCTTTGAAGGATTAATGGCTGACGTTGTGATTACTGTGAGTAATCCTGAGAGTGGAGTTTGCACTGTCTTTGAATCCTATCAACTGGATCCAGAGGTCAACAACAACAAGGCCAGTGGCGAAATGGGAGGTCAGGGGAGGACCAAAAGTCGCCATTCCAAACTCCATTCCCACGTTTCACCTTCCTTTTTTGACAACGAACCAGGGCTGAAGCCTTGTTCGTATTACAGGCACCAGTTCCTCTGTTGCCAACACCAAGAAACATCAGAGGATCTCAGCTACTGGATCAACTACATGAAAATCAAGAAATCAGCAGCTCAAAGGGTAAGTTAATGGGAAATTGTTGTATGTAAAATGACTAAATTTGAAATGGGCAGGTGGTGAACCAAGTCAAGTTGCAGCAAAAGTCATTTGCAGAAGCTGCTGCAAATAACAAGGGGAAGAAGGAGTCCACCCATTCAGCTCTTCGTGGAGCTGACCTTGACATTGGGAATGGAAACTTATTGGTTCCTCCGAAACGGAGGCCACTGAGAGCAGAACCTCTCCAGGTTAATCCACGCTAGTAAACAGAGTCCCAATTGAGTGTAATTGAGATTAGTATTGAAACCAGAAAAGAGGCAGAGGCATTTTAGTTATATAAATCTAATTTCGCCATCTGTAAACAAGCCTAACTTGAACTTATCGAATAAGTTAACTGGAATTGGAGTGTACAATTCTGGTGGGGATGAACTGTAAAATGCCGATTTAAAAATAATATTGATTTACTCTTCGTCGGACTCTTCGATGTCGTCGTCAGTTGCGTATTCTGACTCTTCTGATTCCTCTGCTTTTTCCTCCTCATCTTCTGATATGTCCCACTGTGGATGCTCCTCAATCTCCTTTGCTTCCTGCACATCCAACTATACAAAAACAGAAATTAGCATAAAACTTGTGATAAGTTGTGGTTTGTTTTGATTGTGATTACCTTGATTTCTCTTAGTTGATCAAACCCCAAGTAGGAATCAGAGCGGAGACAAACTGTGAAAGTGTAGTGCCCCGTCTTCCTTGGAGCAGTGAATTGAAGCTCGCATTCTTGAACGTCGATTAAGTCAGTGACCAAGTAGGGTGCAGTGAGGAGCTGCTTGTTCTTCCGGTCACTCACATAAGTCCACCAATATTCTTGCTTCACCTGCAAAAAATCAATACCGTTAATGTGGCAGTTTATACGAAAGGTAGTGAATCGCTTACATCAGGGAAATAAGGACAATGAACTGGATGGGACAACTTGCTCTTCCCTTCCAGCGCACGCTCCTTGTTTTTAGCTAATTTAGTCTGACATTTCTCCCATTCAACGTCGTCATCCGCCTCCGCTGGTTTGTCCTGAAAGAACCGTCCATTCTCACGAAACTTGTTTTTTTTCCAAGTATTTCTGTGTCATTTACCTTGTCCTGTGAGTCACTGCCCTCTGAGTCACTTGGGGTTTCGTCACTGACTTCGTCTTCCTCGTCAGTGTCCCCATTGTTGTTCGGAAGCTCTTTGAGGTCCTTGACCTTTGTTGGAGTTTCCTCACTCTCTTTGTTTTCTCCAGAAGGGGTCCGCTGTTTCACTGTTGGAGTTTTCTTTTGCTGTGCTTTCTTGTTCCCACCACCACCTTTCTTCCCACCCCCTTTCTTATTCCTCTGCCACACTGGCTTCTTCTGTAAAGATAAAAATACTTTATACGAATTCTGAGGACTGTATTTGTAATCTTTGAGAATAATACCGTTTGGGTTTGTACGTCTGTGGAAGAGCCTTCCTTGTTTTCTTTTTCATCGTCCAGTTGGTCATCAGGGTCAACTGACTCAGAAGCAGTTTTATTGGCTTGGGTGTCCCCAGTTAGTAAGCTGCTCATGCTGTTTCGAGTCAATGTGACTGTAACGGTAACAATCGCCCCAGCTGTGACAACAGCAGACTCCTCATCGTCAAGAACTACGTGTAGAAAATGATTAATTTAAAACTGAATTTCTACTTTATGAATTATGATGAGAATTAATTTACCTTCGCACTGTACTTTGAAATGGATGAGTGGCATGGACGCGCAGACCCTCAGCACATCATCATATTGGTCTCCTGAGAGTGTCTTCAACAACGTCCTTCGATCATCTTCTTTCATTTGGCAAAACTGCTGGATTGTTCTAACTTGGCGTTTCTTTGACAAAAAATATTTCTGCATGTCTTCTGTAATGTGAGGCAGCTGGAGGAGGGGAGAACGGATTTCCCATAACGCTTGAACAATCATTGGACACATTTTCATCACGGATTCAATTGTCTCCAGAGTGGGGAGCCTCCCGACTGAAAAGGAAATTATGGAATTAAAATTAGTACTGTTTCTAATGTTACTGTAAATTGGATTTTACTTCTCCCGGCATGAGCGAGCATGATCAATTGAGAGACGCATGTGACCATTTCCTGGATGAGATACGGAGATTTCCTGACAACCAGCTTGACGATCCAATTCTAAAGTGAATGGATTCAATTGCATACGAGAGAGATGAGCATGGAGAAGGGCACGGGCTTTGACAGAGTAGTGAAAACACAAGGGACGCTCCTTGTTCTTCTCATTCAGATTTGGGAGTTGCTTAATTAACTGCAAAGTGAAATAATAAGTACAATTTCAACTATTTCTAAATAATTTTCAATTTGTTTCCTACCTGTGGGACTTCAGTGTTATCACTCAATCTTTCCTGTACTTCAGAATTGTGACCTTTCTCAAACTCAAGTGACGCTGCTAATACCATAATAGCTCGCTTCAGTACCATTTGAGGAGTCTTGTGAAAGAAGTAGTAGTAGAGTTGGGTCGTATCAAGCAAAACCTATAAATAAAAGTATTTTACAATTGACCTTTTAGCTTATAATTACACCTTGTTTATTTACCTTGTCACTTGAATATTGAATCGACTTGTACCACCAAGTCCCAACTGTCACTGGAAGTGCAATCATAAAAATGAGAGCATACAGTCCCAGCACCCAAATTGAATTTTCTTTATCAACAATCCAGGAAGGAAGGGCAATTCCAAAACTCATGGCACCAGGACCATCAGGATTCCCATACCTTTCCCAATTCCTTCTTGCGGATTCATCAGTCAGTGCCTGATAGGCTGGAAGTAAGAATCAACCTCAACAGTTTCACCAAACAACAAACTCACTCACTAACTATGAATACAATATCCTACCTTTAGTTAGTTTCATGAAGAGTTTTTCATCTCCAGTTTCCTTGTCAGGATGGTATATGAGTGACAATTTCCTATATGCCTTCTTAATAGCACCTTGTGATGCACTCTGAAAAACAAAATTACCACTAAATCATGGAATTTACTTCCTTAGGAATGTATGTTTTCTTACCATTTCCACCCCGAGGATTTCATATGGGTCGAAATTAGCATATTCGTATTCTGCTTGAGTAACTTTATAAAGTACAAATGCAAATAGAATCCATCCTAACGTTAGCGCTACACGAATTATAAATCGTTTAATTTTCCTCTTGGGTTCCTTTTTCTTGAGTACTCCGTCCTTCACTATACAGGCTTCGCAGTTGCATCTCACTTCACTGTGCTTCTTTGCTTCTGCAAATGGAATCAGAAATTGTTAATACAATAAATTCTTTGTAAATTTTATTTGACTCACTTGGTATTTTTGGATTAGGCCAAAAGTAGTATGTGGATGGTATGAGAATGAGCCCAAGGAATGAGAGGACAAAGTAGAGGAAAGTGCTTCCACTTTCGTCATACTGGAACTTTTGGCCAGCCATGATTTATTGTGAGCAGTAGATTGATGATAGTGACCGGTAACCTGTGGATATGCAAAGTGTAAAGTGAATATAAAGTGTGATATGATTACCAATGGATGAAGCGTAGTTACCTGATGCCTGCAGTGTTTGTCCGGTGTATGAGATGAAGTGAGTAACCACTAATTGAGTGTACCGTTAATTGATCACTTCAGAATGAAAAGACACGAGAGAAAAAGGACTTGTTCTCCTCTGAATTCTTGAATTGAATTGTCAATTCACTTTTGAATTTTCCCCCTCTGAACACGTCCTCCAAATTGTCACACAACCAACCTCCCTCCACACAAAAACAAAACAAAATGTCTCATTTCACCCCAAACACAAAATACAATTCTTCCAAGGGTCAAAGGTTAACCTGCTATGATATTTTATTACAAATTACTTATGATATTAACATGCGGTTTATTGGATGTATTCCTTTGCCCACTATACACGCCACTCGCAGCTGGCAAAGTTTTACAGATTTGATAAATGGAATTGAATTGTTTTACATTCTGGTCGATTTTAGGATCATACGGAAAGGGTCAAAGGTCAACCCATTATTACCTCCTCCAGGGTGATTGGGGTTGAGACCCATAATAATTTATTCTTATAATTAAATTTTGAAAAGGTCAGGGCGCCCTCCATCGGAATTTATTGGATTTATTTTTAGTCTTGCGCTGTGTTGCTGTGGAGTGGCGCGACGCGCGAGAAGCAACAAAGAATAAGAGAAGAGCGCCTGTTTTCTCATTTCCCTTCCACTTTCATTCCAACCTCCGAGCAGAGCGGTCGTCTTTTCTATTCCTCTAAAAAAGAATTGTTTTTCAAGAGTGACGAATCAATTGATCCTACAGCTTACCCTCTCGTGTCTCTCATCGTGAAGGATGGACAAGTTCGAACTGGAGTTTGAAGTGATGGCGGATGGAAGCATCCCTGTCAAGAAGTTCAAGTCACTACACCCTGGCAGTGACCTCAACATCTACTTTGTGGAAATTGAATCACAAGTAATCAATGGATACTTTTGCTACGGTAAGCAAATACACTCATCTCTATACTAGAACATTTACTAAATTGCAAAATTGATATTTATATTTAATTTATGTGTAGGAATTGATCATCCCGTGGCTACCGGTCTTGAAACCCTTCTTTGGCACTTGGACTCATCAGGTGGTCTTTTGCCAAAAACGATGCGAGGAGAAGTCGTCAAGCCTGCTTGGCAGTTTCATGGAGCTGAAAACCCGCTGAGTGACCGTGATCAGTCGTGCTATGTCTGTACATCACTAGGTGAAAAGTCCTTCCTCGCTTCATTCCAATGCGGGCTCTACATGATTGAGAACATGGAGGTTAGCAATGTAAACAAACTCTTGAAATGCTTTACGCTAATTTGAATTTGTTAAAACCACAGATTATTTTCCAAGCGCATGGCATTGAACCGACTAAGAAGGTTGAAGGTGATTCGGAAAATGCAGGTTAGGATCTATACTTGTTACTTCCTTTTTGATTGTTGTTTCGTTGTGACATTTCTGTTCTGAGTAGGAGTTCCTGAACGTGAAGGACATGGTGACGCGGACCAAGAGCCTGAACCGAAGATTTCTTCAGAAGAACTGTACTGCCTGAGTGAATCTGGGGAAGGTGCAATGGGCTGGGAAGGAACCTTGCAACTCCTCTTCCCTGGTGTAAAATGCTTCTGGAATCGCTTGCTTCGATCAGAGGATCGAATGGACTTGAGTCCCGAAGTAAGCAACAGTTTACAAAGTTCTGATTCACTTAACAAGTTTTGTTGTAATCATTATTAGATGTTGGAATGTTACTACAAGTTCTATCAGCCAAGCAACTTGAGTGTAATCGTAACTGGAAAATATGAGCACAAGGAGCACATTCTCCACACTCTTTGGGAATATGAAAAAGAGTTCCACGTCACTGTAAGTCAAAATAAATAACATTGGGGATTGGGAGCGTTTGTCGCTGTATGATTTGCTTTTTAGCATCCTGACTCCAAGTTTATTCGTCCATGGGCAACTGAGATGCCAAAATCAACTTACTCAAAGGAACATTCAACATGTGTGGCTCGTTTTGTCAGTCGAAATCCAAACCGAGAACCATCGGCAACGATTTGCTTCGGATGGAGGGGATGCTCTTCACTCGACATTGAAACGTAAGGTTTCAAATAAAAAACTAATAAAGTGGTACTAATATTTGAATGCCTGTTCTAGCTCAATGGCTCTCAAAGTCATCACTGCTCATCTTGCCGTTGGTCCATGCTGGGAACGCTTTGTCTCAACTGGGCTCGTTCATCGAATCTCCTGGTGTCAGTTGGACTATGCTGACTCTTGCTCTTTGATCACAATGCACGGTGTCTCAAGCGACGAAAACTGCGACAGGATTTGTACTGAGCTTGAGGAGACTCTACGCACCTTGGGTGACTTGACTGGAGACAAGTTGAATCTTGAGCAAGTCCAGGCAATGGCTCAACGTGTGGGATGGCACTACGTCCGTGAAATCGAGTCTGAGCCTTTCCTCATCTTGGCTTCTGCCATTTCCAAAGGGGAAAGATATGGCCTTGGCCACAAGAAGCAAGTCGAAGGGAGACTTAACCCACGGAAGACTTTCTCAGTCATCGAGAAGAAGCCAATTGATTTCTGGCGAAGTCTGATTCAGGAATACTTTGTGGACGGAGGGACATACGTCACAAAGGTTCTTCCGAGTGTAAGCTTCTAAAATTTTATTTAATGCAAGCAAAATTAATTTTTCAATTTCATTAGTCCTATGAGAAACCAGTTGTTCATCCCGAAATTCCTGTCCCAGTGCAAGCAGAGCAAGCTGAAGCGCAGCCGTTCACTTCTTCATCACGAAGAGCTTCTTCTCGTCCACGACGCCGTGCTAACCCAGTGGGGGAAGAGGCTAGTTCTGCACTGACTGAAAACATCCCTGCCCCAAGCGCTGTCGAGAAAGTTGGACTTCAAGTTAGCAGTGGAAGCATTGAGCAATTGCTCAAACAAAACGCCTTTCCATTCGGTGACCGCGTAAGACCCACAATTCCGTTTTCAAATCACAGTTTAGATTTTATAAACAAAACTCCTGTTGCAGGAAGTTGATGTGACTGAATTTCTCAATCGTCTGCAAGGGACAGCAGAGTATCTCGAGCATGCTGCTGTTGATGAACCACATTTCTTTCCAATCGAAACTTACAAAAGTGATGAGGCAAAACAACACCCTGCCTTCCCTCTGGACCAACAACCCTTCTACACTTTCCTCGAAGACGTCCAGACTGCCTTCGTCTACGTAAGGTTTCATACTTTTTAAACCTAGCATATTTTTATTGTGAATTTTTAGGCAACGATTGTGCTTGATACAACTCATCTGGATCCAAAAATGCGAAACTTGATTGCTCCACTCACAGCTGCTCTTGGAGCTGTTCTTTGTCCTCGTCCACCAGGTATGACTTTATTTTCATAATAATTTAAAGGTAAACGTCCAATTTGCCTTAGGTCTGGACACGGATGTTGAAATTGCTGAACCGAATGAATTCAACCCACCAAAGCGGATTGCTGATTCCCAAGTGTCCCTTGGCCTGCAGGGGGAGATGATGCAGAGCATCTTCTTGATGATCATTGTCCTGCCTGAGCATTACGACTGGGTCGTTGGGATGTTTCACAATCTCCTTTACAAGTTTGAATTCACTCACAACTTCCTCAAGTTTGTCTGCACTGAAGCAGCCAAAGGACTTGGCGCAAATTACCGAATGCAAACTGCCGATGTTCCAAACTACGACTGCTTCGATGCATCAGAAATCAATCTTCACGGGCTCATCAGCATGGTTTATCAACAGGGTAAAAAGAATCAGAAACTTGACTTTGTCTTAGGTGTATTTTTGACTTTTTTTTTCCAGATTCGAATGCCCGTTTGTTTGTGGGACGTCGGCGTTTGGACGTAATGAATGAATTCCTGTCGAACCTGGAGAAGACTCCGCAAGAGACGGTTCGGTTGGTTGGGGAGACTTGGCGAAAGCTCGTGGATGAAGGGAGAGTTGTTTGTCAATTGGCTGCAAATGTCAATGACCTGTCTGACGGCGGTAAAAAGGACTTGGTTGCACCGTGGAAAAAATACTTTGCAGGAATCCAAAAATCGCTGAAGTTTGAGTGAGTTTTATAATTTATAAATTATAAAACGACTTAAACTTGATTGTATTTTATAGAGACGCTAAACCTCGCCTTGAGTCTGAGCTCATGCGCTCTCCGAGCGTAGAAGGAATTGCAGTGACTGTGAAGCACCAACGCCCTCCTTGTCTCACAACTGCAATCCCAATCAGTCCAGATTCTGCCGACTTTGTTAAAATCTGTGTAAGCACACAACTCCTGTCCATGGCTCAGAAGTGGATCTGGGCTTGCTTTGGAGAAGAGGATACTCCGATTGCCGTTCTGCGCATGCCCTGTTCTTACTCGCACATGCTCACTCTCAATTTGGAGTCTCCTGACATCATTGGGAGTTTGGAAGTGATGCGCCAAGTGATTGATGAAGGCTGGCCTTGGATGGAGGCACTGCTCATTGCCACAAAGCAAATGGTGGTCAATGACCCTGCCGTGATGGACCAAGGACCCCAAGGAACGGTTATAATCGCCCTGCTAGCTCATCTCTGCGGAATTGAAACTTCTGCTCGACGGTGAGTTTGTAAAATTACAAGACTAAGAAGCTAAGCTTTTTATTTGGATTTTTGTTTTCAGGAAGTTGCTGAATGAGAGCCTCAAAGTGTCAGTGGATGATGTCAAGTATGTTATTCGCACGTACTTCCGAAAACTATTCGACCCTAAGCAATGCTGGTCAGCGCTCATGAGTAACGCTGACGAGCAGGACCAACTCATCGCTCGCCTCAAGGAACAAGGGTTTGTCTTTGCCAAACGAAATCTCAACGAAGTCTGCACCAAACTCTAAATCAACTGTTTCAATCACGTTCAAAATTAACCCAAATTACGCGTAGATTATTGTAGTAAAATTACTGCTTGCTTTCCTTATTCCTAAAATGCTTAATGTGAAATTTTGGTTGACATTGATTGATATTTCTCTATTTCAGGAGTCATTGCTCAATTCTAAAAGGTTAATTTCTTTGCGTGCTCTGAAGATTGGCACATTGTGTCGAAATTCTTTTGTAATTTGAGAAAATTTGGCAAATGGACAGTCAGTCAATCTAATGGTTGGATTTGAGTTGCCTTTCTCCAGTGGAGGGAACAAGAGGGTCCAGGAAAGTTATTGTAATTTTTTGTGTCTTATTGCAATTAGAAGTGGAGGACGATGAACAACAGCACCTGCGTATCCCACTTGCTAATTCCAGATTCTGAACAAGTTTGTTCGCACAATTCTCAATTTTAAAAGTCACGTCACAAGATTTATGTTTTAAAGATTCAAATTGTGGTGAGTCGTTCGTCAGTTGGTCGGACGGGATCGAGTGGAACTGACATCCGAGTGACAGCCTTGGGACGAAGGAATGGCCGAGTTGACCCCAGAAATCAAAACTCTCCGCTTACCTTTACAGGTAGAAATATCATGAAAAAATTAAGCTTTTGAAGTATACATTTCAAATAACTTTTTTTTAGAAGTTCCAACGAGAATACGAGGAAGGAGTCCAACGAGGATTCCAGCTTTGCGTCGTTCATCTGGAAGTAGTGGGATCAGCTCATCTCCAAATGGAACTTCCTCATCTACTTTCATTGGAGGTATTCCAGCCGTTGCCTTTTTTTATTACTTTTGTACTTACCTTTACAAACCTACTTTTGCAGAAGACTACGAGAAATTCGAAGATTTTATGAAGAGTGGCTCTCCCTTTGTAGAAACTTGTATTTCCAAATGCGTTGATAAAAGAATCCTGGAACGAATTGTGGTGCAAAATCTACAAACTGAGGACGAGAAGGATGCTTTTCTGCAACGGTGGAAACTGGCACCTAGCGCGAAAGATAGGCGCATGCCTGTAAAAGGACTGACAGTTTCCATTGGCTCAAAACTGGTCGAGGGGACTGTGCGCTGGTGAGCGCAACGAGCTTCAATTTTGATATTGGTGGCATTCAATTTGTTTACTTTACAGGCAATTGGCGCAGTTTATCTCGGCGATTGTCTATGCAGACTCCTTCACGCTTTTCCTTGCAGACAAAGCTCAAATCAACCTAAGGCGTTTCTCCCCTGCTTCAATGTAAGTCAAGCTGCTATGCTTGTATTAAAATTATAGTTTTTTTTGTTTCAGGAAGCCTGAAGAAGCTGCAAATCCCATTATAGATGCGCTGACAATGGCCGCTTACGTTGCCAAAAGACGTCAAGCTCTGCGAACATCCAGAATAGAAGCGGAGCAGCGATTCAGCGAGGGTGTTGGGGACGATGAAATGCCCACAGCATAATAGCACGTTTATTCTCTGCTTGCCCATTCTGAGTGCACATGGGGAGATCGCAGGGGTCATTGAACTCCACCGAATGGAGATGAGCGGACCATTCACTGCAGAAGATGAGGATGTGGCCAACAGCTATTTGATATGGGGAGGAATTGCATTCCACTACGCTGACATGAACGTCGTTTTGAACAAGCAAAAGCGGCTAAACGACTTTCTACTGAATGTGGTCAAGTATGTGGTGGTACGCGCAAGAGTAGTTGAACCTTGTCTAAGTTTTCTCTTGTATTTTAGATCCATTTTCCAAGATATGGTTTCAATGGATTCTGTTATAAAGAAGGTGATGAAGTTTGCACAGAAGCTTGTGGATGCAGATCGTGCTTCCCTCTTTCTTTTGGACAACAAAACAAAGGAGTTGTATGCTCGGATCTTTGACTTGGAATGGGACAACGAAATCCAACGAGCAAATGCCCAAGCTGACGTCTCTTCAGTGAAGGAAATTCGGTGAATTTTTTAAAATTGATTCAGAATATTTCTTATTGTGTATATATATTGTGTTTATAATGTTTAAATAATTTGCGTAGATTTGCATTGGGAACAGGGATTGCTGGACAAGTTGCTTCAACAGGAAATCCCCTCCGTGTTGCAGATGCTTATGAAGACTCTCGTTTCAATTCCGACGTTGACAAGAAGACTGGCTACCGAACTCGTTCCATCCTCTGCATGCCCGTCTTCATTAAATCTACGGTTATCGGAGTTGTGCAAATGGTGAATAAGAAAAGTGGGGAGTTCACAAGGGATGACGAAGAGGCTTTTGAGACATTTGCTGTCTACTGCGGACTGGCACTTCACCATGCGAAGCTTTACGACAAGATCAGACGATCAGAACAAAAGTCAAAAGTGGCAGTGGAAATCCTGTCTTATCACAATACATGCACAAACTCCGAGTTTGAAATGCTGACACAAAATGGACTTCCTCAGAATGTCCTTGGGATTGACGAGTAATTGAAGACATGACACAAAACTTTGCTCAACTTTCTTCTTAACTTTCTTTTTCAGATTTTACTTTCCCCCAACTTCGCTTGATGACATAACAAAAGTTCATTACGCCGTGTACATGTTTTTCGACCTCTTTGGACATCAGCGCTTTGATCAAGACACGCTTTTCAGGTTCACTCTGACTGTCAAGAAGAACTACCGCCGTGTTCCGTATCACAATTGGAACCATGGATGGACAGTGGCAAATTCAATGTACTGCATTCTCAAAAGTAGCAACATCTTCAGACCACTCGAGGCAAGAAACTTTTTAACTTTTGTCATGTCTTGAAGTGTTGTGTTTCCTTAGTGCCTTGCACTCTACGTGGGGAGTTTGTGTCATGATTTGGACCACAGAGGGAAGAACAATAAATTCCTGGCTGACACGGAGTCACCACTGGCGTCCATTTACACCACGTCCACAATGGAGCATCACCACTTCAACCAAACAGTCACCATTCTCCAGCAGGTGAAGGAAATTGACAACCTCATTCCAACACTTGGATGGTTTTATCCGTTTATTTTTTGGTTATAATAGGAAGGTCACAACATCTTTTGCCAGTTGAGTTCAGACGAGTACAAGCAGGTGCTTGGGAACATTAAGCACTGCATCCTAGCAACGGATTTGGCTCTCTTTTTTCCTTACAAAGCCCGACTGCAGGAATTGATTAGTAAGGAAACCTACTCCTGGGGCGTACCTGATCACAGGTCGGTCAACAATAGGAAGCCACGACTGAGCAAAATGGGGAAATGATTACTTTTTCCCGCCGTGTTTTTCTTGCAGACTCCTTACGCAGGCTATTGCAATGACTGCTGCTGATCTTTGTGCCTCTGCTAAACCGTGGGAGCTTCAAAAGGAAACCGTGAAAGTAATTTTCGCTGAATTCTACGAGCAGGGTGACTATGAGAAATCGATGGGAAGGACTCCGATACCAATGATGGATAGGACTCAGTCAGATCAGCAACCAGCCTGTCAGGTAATAGACGCTTAAGCGAGAAAAATCGCTGCCTTTTTTCAAACACGCCCACCAACCTCACTCCTCTCCTGTTTTACATGCAAGGTTGGATTTCTAAATGGGATTTGCATTCCATGCTACGACACTCTCCACAAGCTCATACCAGAATCAGCACCGCTCCTCGAGGGATGCCAGAAAAATCTGAAACAGTGGCAGGAGTTGGCAGACGCAAAAAAGAAGGAAGAAGAAACGGCGAAAACAACATAAATCTGACAAGAAAAGATTGAAATTAGGTTTGAAAAGGGAATCAATTAGTATCAAAGTAGGGAAAAACTATCCTGCTAGGAAGGAATTAAAAGTAATAATTCCAGTTTCTGCTCTTACAAAAAGTTAAGACGGATTGCTTGATGAGCAACTTTCTCCCCTTTCTCCTCTAAAAAAAAATCAAAGTTGGAGCTTTATTTTGTTTCGTGTTTTGGTGGTGCTTTACGAGTGTCGTCTGAACGTCTAAAGGAGGTGAGGTGGGTTGGGCAGAATGGAAATCCGCCCACAGCATTCCCATGTTCCTGTCAGAGACAAATGAAGTCTGGGCAGATAACCCTCAATCCCATCCAGACACTTGACAGCCCTCAATATTTTAAGTTCAGTTTACTAACCCAATTCAAGGGAATGGCCAGCCAGTGGAATTGGGAAAGTGACAGGTCTCTGCTTCAACTGAGAGTAAACGATGACATTCGTAAGCAGGGACTGACCTCTGGCGATGTTAGCATTAGCACTACAACCATCCAAATGGACTTCCATAATGATCAATGCAATTATCAAACCAACCAACCGCCTTTACGACTAACGAACTTTCCCCCTGGGGCGCCTAAAGTTCAAGACGTGCGAGGGAAGGAGGGAGGGATGGATTCCAATCAGCGTTAAGGCGGTGGATTTGACTTTTTACGATGAATCCATGCCTCAGTTTAAAGAGTCAATATTATTTTAATAGTTTCAAAAGGGGAAGGAAAGAGGAAGTTGAAATGCTCCTGGCCAGACATAATTCAGCCATGATTGAATTATGGCTGGAGCCCTCCGGCTATTCCGCACTAATGAGGCCCAAACTACCAAATGGATGCGTCAGTCTAACTCTAATTTGCGCCCATTCCTCTCCATTTCCGTATTGATAAAGGTTAGAGTTGTGCATTGACGTTGCAATTTCTTCAGTGTTGTTTCCTGTCTGTTTTTGCGGTTTGTGTAAATCGTTAAAGACGTGACTTTTCCATTAGTCTGGAGGACTTTGAAACTTTTTAGTTTTTAGTTGAAGTGTGTGTAGTCTAATTTGAAGTTAAGGGCCTGGTTCCGCAACCATCCAAAAAGTAAAGATAAGATGAAAAGTTTTTCTTGTTTTAATTTACCAACTCCTTTTTGCAAAAACTCGGGTTTACTTTTTAAACTTTGTCTCTGCTTCTCATAGGCTTCAAAAACTAACAACCAAAGTGTGCAATTTGTCTCTGTGAAACTTGATTATTATAACTCTAGAATTTCTCAAGACAAGGACAAAGTGCGGAGATCTTCAAAAGACCCACAAGATTTTTAACCTTTCACCCTCTCCTCTCCATGAATCTCAAATTTCATAATTAAAGTCTGACTTGGAAGTTTTGGCCATTTGGAATTTTATGTTTGTAATAAATCAGGCGCTTGTTTCCCAACTCATTATGCGCACAAGTCCATAATTGTAATTTGTAGGATTAAAATTTTAGCTTTTCTTGAGAAAACTTTATTCATTTTTGTGGGTGTAGCAAAGGTTGAGTTAATTGTGGTTTTGTGATGTGCCTTCTGGCAGGTTGCCTTGAGGAACTTCATTCCGTGGATGATAAATGAGAAGCGAATGATTTATCATGGGAAAGTAGGAGAAAGGTGAAAATCAAAAAGTTAAAGTCCACAAATTATAAGACAGTTGCTCCCTTTCTCTGCCGCATGTTGTGGTCCTTTCAACTGCTTTGGCTCCTTTCCCTCCTTTCCCTTCCCATCTCAACAAAACTTTAGTGAGTGAAAAGTTCTTTTCCCGTATATTATAAATTACAAAGAATAGGGAGGAAGGGGGGGATTGGGGAAAGTTTTGCTGACCTCAAAAGGAGTAGAGATTTGATCATGTGGCAGCGTATGGTTTAAGAATTCTTTGAATTTAAAATGGGTCCACTTGGGATGCATGTTGGAAGTGGCTCTTCTCTACGCTCTCATCCCAAGATGGATTTCAAGTTGTGGCAAATGATCATAAGGAATAGTCATAATAATCACCATCATCATCAGCCTCACTCCCTCTTGTTCCAAAAAGAAACTTTTGTCAATTCCCACTGGAACGACAAGCACGGCTCCTTCAACTTTCTTTTCTACCAACAAACTCCCGCATCCAACAAAACTTGGGCTACACTTCTCAGAAAAAGAAAAAATTTCAATTCAATAAAAAAAAAGAATGAAGTTTCTGTGGAATCTCCTTAATGAGACACTTTCACTCCTAATGGGGAAAGGGGGGAAGGAGGGAAAAGGGAGTGGCTGTGGAATGACTTTCCCTGCAGTCCACCACTTCCCTTGTTGCATTTCTTGATTGAAAGGTGAGACTTGTGTTGAATTGTGTTGAATTGTGTGTAGTGGATTCTGTGTTTTCATAAGAAGAAGAAGTTCCCATGACTTGCGAATGAGGGCTTTCTCTCTTGGGGAAAGTAAACTCGTTCCTTGTAACAATGGAAGACAAGTCTTGTGAAGATTGTGGCTTGGTACGTAAATGAGATCAGAGCTCCGCTTTCTCGTTGAAATAAATTCCATGAAGAAGTTGCTTGAAGTTCCTTGCTTTTGTTTCAGTTGATTACAAAGACGAGGAAGGGGACAGTGCCCTTACTCCACCCTCATCTCCAACCCTTACTTTTCTTCAGAAGCAAATGACTAGTGTGGGTCGTCAATCTCATTACTCGACCTCGAGTCTTACACAACTTTAGCTCTGCCATTACTTTACTTTCCACCCAGCCACAGAGACATTAGCCACTACGAAGAAGGGAAAGTTGTTAACCCTTTGAATTGTTTATGGTCTCAGCTCCTTCCATTAGGAAGAATCAGATTCCTTATCAAATTACTTTCACTAACTTCCGTTTAAGCAACTACACGCCCTCATACAACACAACTAAAACTCACTCAAACTTACACACACCACACACTAATCCACATCAATACAACAACCAACGATTCAGCCTTGGTTGGAACAGGCAGGACCCAAATCCCCTGAATAATGATTCCACACAGCTTCTTTTCCAACAAACATTTCAAATGTGAGATTGGAGGGAAACTGCATTAATCATGGACTCGTATTTGGTTGACAAGGTTGGGGAATGAGTGATTGGCTCCCTCGACGTGATCCTCATCCATTCATTATGGTCTACAACATCCAACATCCAACCAATAGGAATCAAAGAAAGACTTTTCTTAATTTTTGTTATTAAATGAAGGATTCCTGAAACTAATAACATAGGTCTAACCTCCTGCTAAATTGTTATTAGTTTGAGATGTAATAAAAATTCAATTATGGTTTCTAGCTCTTCAGTTTGTCCTTGTTTGTCCTTGTGGAAGGACGAAAAAGGACGAACAAGGGCAAATGTTGGTGACAATGTGGAGAGTATGTGAGAGAAAGTGATGGTTAAGAATTCATGGGAAGACTGAGAGGGAGAGACTGCGTAAATATATTCAATTGAATAGGGAAAGTGTCCCCTCAGTCAGTGGGGGACTTTTTCCACATGTCAAGTCCACAAACTTTTAGGTTTCTTTGGTTCCTTTGGATCCTTTGGATCCTTGAAGATGGAAAGGTGCAGTGAATGAGTGCAAGTGAAAGGTTGAAAAGACTTGAGGAGACTCTTAAAATGGATTTAAAGCTGAGCTCCTCTGTTGACATTAACATGAAGGCTTGTTCTTTTCCAAACTTCTTGTTTTAATTAGCATCCTTCGATTGGATTCTCTTTGGACTCATTGCATTTCAATTCCTACACACAAAAGTCCCTTCTAACGAGAAAATCCTGATGAGGTCGATACTCTTGGTTTACTTTTCTCTAATCCTTCATTTTCTTTTCTTCACAAAACATCTTGGAGAGAGAAGCGGATTAGTGAATTCCTTGTTTCCCTTCAACGAGATTTCCACTAGATTCCAAACTAACGTTCAACAACAGAGCCCTGCTGGAAGATGAATAGCTCCGAGTTTAGCTCCCTTAAATAAAAACATTTTCCAAAATCCCTCTGAAACCAGTGTGGAGAAATGCCTGACGTTTCTGACAAGAGGAGGAGGTTTGAGATTCTCTTGAACTATTTGGAAGGCAACTCTTTGCATGTTGATTTGCATAGAGGAGATAGACAGATAGAGTCGAATGTGCCAGTGGCTGTTGGTCTCAGATTTCCCTTTATTGATTACCTCTTTACCTCTTGCATAAATCATAAGCCTCCTAACTTGATTTGCAATCCCAGTAAATATTCAAACTTTGGCGGAAGGTTGGAAGAGGAAAGGAGTCGGTGATTCCGTGCTTTCGCCCTACTTTGAATAATACCAGGAATCCCACCCGCTTTCTTCCACTCCTGTCAGAATCCAAAGTTTTTTTTTAAAAAGAAAGTTAGTTTTTGTGATGAGAGAACGTGGAATTTGGTGTGTTCTAATTAACTTGAATTCCTTTGGAATTCCTACCTTTGCCTCATTAGGAGGATGTCAGAACTCTGCATGAGGAATATGGTGCAATCATTATAATGAAGACAGCTGAAGGATATTGATAGACTCACACACGGAAAAGTCTCAACCAACTTTCTCCTCCAAGATGAATAATTCCGCTCATAAAAAAAATAATTTTGGATGGAATTAGAATGGGGTGAAAAGGGGATTGAAGTTGAAGGGAATATTTCAAATGAAACAAGATTTGAGACTGTATGAGAGTGTATGAGAATGTTGGATTCGAAATGAATTTGAATAGGACGTTGGTTCAGTCTCGGATAATTAGACTCGAGTGATTCAATTTCTTCTTCATTTCAACGTCCTCTGAGTCTACCTTTCTTATCTTCCATCTCTTTCAACCCATCTTCCACTGGACTTATAATTTCCTCTGCACTTATTCTTCCCTTTGCCTCCACTTTTTCTTCACCCGGTGAAAACTTTTCTCCTCTCTCGAGAACTTCTTGTCTTTTCCAAGTCTTTTTTTTTTGATAAAGGAAACCCCCACCCGCCGCTTTCTCTCGTATTTAGGATGTCCCATTGAGTCCTTTAAAAATGTGCGTAGGAGAATCTTGATTTAATTTGGCTCCAAACTACGGGAGATAAATTCTGTCCGAATTTTGTTCCCGTCTTTTGCACTTTGTATATAAATTTGTCAGTCCCAGCTACGCTTTTGTCCTTTTCGGATTTCTTTTCATTAATGCACATACTGGCACATTCAACGATTCAACTGGGCTAATGTCCCCCTCCTACACAACTCCAAATGTCCTTCAGCCCATCTCACGACTTTCCAAGATCCGAATTTTAGGCCAAGGATTTCCTGATAATTATTTCTTTAGGCCCTCCTCCATGCTTTGGGTTTCCACAGTTTTGCAGAGTTTATCCTCACACGCTTTGCTGACTTTTCCGGAGGATTCATGCAGAGCATTTCATCCAAGGATTCTCCTTGGCTTTTCATGCTGGAATTTTTTATGAAAAGGCGAAATGACCCAGAAAGGAAGGAAGAGGCATTTTGTTACCTTGGGGCTTTGGTTTCCAGATTGCATTTGAGATTGGAGATAACTGGAGAAAATGTAAAGGTTTAGGTGCAAAGTCGCATAATTCTGGCTAAAAAGTAAAAAGTTTGAAAGAAAGAAAAGGAAAGTTTAGTGGAATTATAGTAGAGATTAGTGAGTGCATAAACTCGTAGGGTAGTTTATATGAGGATATTTGAAACAGTGAAAGTGGTGCTGGGGATTTGGAAGGATACTTGGAAGCATATTGGAGAACTGGAATTATGAAAGTGTAGAAAAGAACCACATTATTACCCGCCTCGACACACACAAGAATAAATCCAACGGAGAAAGTCTGCCGGAGAAAGTTTTTTAGTGAGAAAGTGAAGTTGAACTTTCCCTCCTTCCTTATTATACGGAATTCATCTCCTCCTATTTTATTATATTCAAGTGTCAGGCGACTTTGACATGTCTTCAATCATCTCCGTTTTTAATAATTTCCCCGTTTGTATTTTCCCTCTTTTCCTCTCTCTCTTCCGCCATTGGCCAAAACGCCCCTAACTGCACTTTGTCAGAAATATCCTTGATGTCAATGATAACATCTTTTTGATTCCAGCTACACATATTGACTCTTTCAAACTCCCGGATTCCATTTCACAAGAACTCCCAAACTTTCCTTTTCTCTGTATTTGTAAATGTCATGAAATAGAAGAAGTGGATTCAGAAATAGTAATTGGAACTGGTTTCATCTTACGATTTCCATGTTCATTAAGAACCCTCAAGAAGAATCTTATCCAATTTATTCCAAGTAATGGAACAGAAACTCAACCCAAGGCTCAGAACTGAAAGGGGAGAAAGTGGCAATTATGCAAGACGTTAATGAGCCAAGCAAACGAATCCAAATGAAAAACATTTTCTCAAGGAAGGGCCAAATAGAAGGAATAAAAGAAACAAAGAAATTGAACACGACAAAATCATCCATTTTTAATTTCTAATTGAGTATAACATTAAAACATAAAATATTTCAGTTGAGGGTTTTGACATGGAAAATAACAAAATTATTTAAAATTGACGTTTTCATTGATTTCAAATTCTATGCCCAGAGGGCGTTTTATCATAAATAGAAATTACCAGTTCCTGTATTATGGCAGCTGATTTTCAACCGTGTTTCTGAGAACACTTGTTTGATTTAATAAAACCAAAATGCGGAACGACAAAAGAAAGTTTAAAAGTAATCAGAGGCTTCAGAAATGCAAATAAATGGAAACTAAAAGGCACCTTTTCGAAATTTCTTCAGCCAGCAGATTAGCGCTAGTTTGAACAACTGTTTGAGTAATCGATGGGAATCCGATGAAGACTGAAACTGCGGTAAAGAAATGTTTTCCAAATTCCGAAATGACCTTCTCAAGTGGTGACTCGGCGGGAACGTTTTCTTCTGCATTCACATCAAAAGTTGCGTCCAGTTCTCCGCTGTGTAGGACTGCTGTTGCAACGAGTGTGTTGTGTAGGACGAATATAAAAAGATGGATTTAATCATTACAGAAACCTTTTTGATTTTTGTGTGTTAGAACTGCAGTAATCCTCAAGTAAATTGCCTTCATTTTATGCTTATTTAAATTAAGAATAAAAATAATAAGATGCAACCTCTTGAGCCAGGTCGTGAGTTTACATGTTTTCCTTGTAATTAAGTTTCAATTTATTTTTATTAATTTATTCACTGGCTCAACACTCAATACTCTGACGGTGAATATTCAGAGTAGCAAAATATTTCCCCCAATGCAATGGTGATCCACTTAATTTGATGACGTAGAATTCTGCACGTTTGGTTCCATATCTTTAAAAAGTTATTTAATTTATTTAATGTTTGTTGCCGTTGCCTTTCGCATTAACATGCTTGCGGTGGAATTAATTCAATCTTAATTCGTTGCATAGCTACCGCATTCCAAACAACTTTACTTTATTACATTTACATATTTTATAAAAAGGACCAAAAAGTATTGAAGACTCAATAATTTAGTTATATAAATTAAAAACCACCACTCTAGACCGATTTTTAAAGTGAGTTTCAGCCTTTATGAAATAATATTCATAGCCAGTGAATCCTTGCAAGCCAGATCACACACAAATCTAATCGTATTCACTTATTCGTTCCAGTTTCCAAATCATTTGAAATGATTGAATGGTTGGAAGTAGTTGAAAGGGGTTGGAAGGAATTTCAACTGCTGAGTCCACTCGATTTGTACCACAAATTGCACCCATATTCCTCCAAGTTCATCTTTCAGTGGAATCCGGAAGAACAAAGATTCAGCATCGAGACAAGGCTAAAGCACACCCTTGTGTGGCACTTCATGATGATATTTGTAGTTGGAATTTGCGGCGTAGGACCCTGTTTCCATGTCATCTTGTATGAAATAATTGTTGGTAAAACCCACTCGTCACCTCCTTTAGAGGCACTGATGGTCATCCTTCTAGTAGCTGCGCTTGAAACTTATGCGCTTTGTGTGAGTAGGGTGATTGCCAATTACAGCAGAGATGCAATAATTGCCTCCAACAATCTTCAGGATATTGGCGGACAAGGTGAATTCTATTATTAACACAAAATAAATAAAATTAGACTGTATTTGAACTGTCATATTCCGCAGGTCATTTGAACCTCTGGATTGCTCTGGGTTTGAAATGTTGGGTGGTTTACTTGCTCCTTACTCCTTACGTTCTGACCTTGTTCGGAGTATATGCTTCCTTGGATCCATTCCTATACTCGTTCAGAATATTCCTTCCAGAAGTCATGACGATCCCTGCATGGAATGCCACTTATCTTCTATCACTGGCAATCAGAATACTCTTATGCCTCGGAGCCAGCATCCCAGTCTGCCGTCTGATTACCATCCACCTTCTCTTTGGCCTCAACGACTTACACACATACCAGACATACATTGAGAAACTTCAAACGGATTTGCATCTGGGACGGAGGAACAAGCTCCGTTCTGGGTACCGTGCGTCTACTTGAAAACTAGCGAGCTGGGAAAAACCACTCGCCGGTACAAGATATTCATTTCGGTTTCTTTCACAAAATATGTACCAAAAATCAAATATTATAGAAGCCAATGA
>VNWY01000446.1:0-43459 GCA_009869845.1 Pseudachorutes palmiensis | reverse complement strand
TTAAAAATCAGGATTTTAATTTTTTTAAACGTTCTAACTCTATTCTACACTCCACATCAAGCATCTTCCGCTACTTTATTATGCCCGTGTTGCCACGGTTTATTATTATATGACACCATTGCTGCTGAATCCGGAAATCAACTAAATGACACTTTCAAGCACTTCAAGCAGATATTCTACTCCCATATGTAGCGGACATCATGCCTTCATCGTGTTACGACAGGTTATTTTATGTTGGGTGGAGCGATAGGGTTTATACATAATATTTCATTTATGCATTGTTCAGTCGTACAATGATGAATTCAAATACAAATAACTAATATACGGCTGAAAAATTAAATATGATTCACCATAGTTTGCAAACTTAATTGTGCCAATGTACTGTGTAGCAATAGGAAATAAAGGTATAACTGCCTGTTCTGCTTAGTTTCTCTAGTGAAGAACTAGGTTTAATTTTGCATAACATAACGTTGCGTTCTTTATTCTTTAAACGTGAAAAGAAGCGAACCAATTTTTGGGATGTGTCTGTGGACTGTAAAGAAGAAATCCTATCAAAATAAAACCTTGAGATATTGATAACCGCGGCATTTTGGGAACTGTGAGACTCGCAACAGTGAGAATTACGTTATATAGTCAAAAGTCTATATGCAAAAACTTAAAAAGAATAAACAAAATAAGTATGATAAAAACTTTCACCGTTTTAACAAAGACCAGGGGACAATTATATTGAAATGGAGCTAGACCTATTAAACTTGTATACCCAGAAATACGGCATTTTAGAAATTGGCACATGACTTGTTTTTAATTTCTTGCAAAAGTGTCATTACAACTGTCTGTATTGTCATTCTAAGCAATTAATTAGCTCTATGCAAGTGTCATAGTTGCAAAATGTGATGAGAAGTGGAAATGAAAAAAGACTTGAATGAGATCACATTGAATAAAGTCTGTTGGGATTTCCTGGATAATAATTTGCATTATACTCCTTCCAAGAATGAAGATACTGGGTTGACGCTTAAAAAAGATTGCAATTCCAGTTATAAAAACGAGCTCATTTTCCATTTTTGACAGTTACAATTCTGCCATTTCTAAATCCTGCTGAACGTCAGTCCCCAGCTACCTTTTTCAGCCACTCTTTCCTTTAGGCATTTACATAAAGGGTAAGAACAGCAGACAGTTTCTACGCTTTTAAATAACTGCTATTTCATTTAAACTTTGTATTATAATCAACTGATTAATGGAAAATGTCCAAATTAATGCAACTCTTATTTTGTAGAACCCAAAATACCGATCGACTTCGAGATAATGGATTTAATCCAAGCCGCCGTAGGAAAATCCTGGACGCCAGATTATGACACGATGAAGCAAATGATCCGTGCCGTGAGTAAGGAAGAGTGGATGAAAGTCACTCAAGATTTCTATTCTGACTTGAATGGCTTCGAGCTGATTGAAACAGTCGAAGGAGACATGGACAAGATTGAAGATCTACTTGGTGTTTCAAAGGGATTTTTCAAATCACCCGTCGTCGTCAAAACAAATGAAAGGACCTGCTTTTGCTGTGGTCGTGAAAACAATTTTTTGGATGTAGTTTCCACTGCTTTAAATGTGCATAGTGCACAATTCCTTGTGAACGTTTTTAGTGGTAAGTTTGGCTACATCATCAATACTCAGCAGAGTCAGCGATGCTTTTGTTTCGAGTGTAAATTAAGACCCTACTACCCAAAACTGCAGCAAAGTTGTCAGGCTATTACTTTTATAGATGGAATTTTTAATAATTTGTAACATTTACTGTCTTAGGGACTAAAAAGTGACTGAAAATAAAAGGAATGTTCATATTCATCTGCCTGAATCATAGCACGAATAAAGATAATCACCCAAATTAAAATGTTGGTTCTAGCATGTGGATATTAAATAATGGATCACTTGAATGGAGGAGAATAGCGGTTTTATTGTGAATTGCCATTGGGATTACACTGTTGAGGGACAAGTAAAACGGAAGTAAAAAAAATAATGTCACTGCTTTCTTATTCCAATTGAAAACAAAGCAAAATCTACAAATAAACTCAAATACACAATTGTTACAAAATTAGAAGCCGACTGCTCCCTTTGGGCGAAGTAGAAAATAAAGCAGCATCCATCTAGGGGTGACTTTGAGTTTTGTTATTTTAACTTGTCGAGTTAACTTCAAGCCTTTATCAAAATACACGCGTATTTGCAACCTTGTAGGTTGAGAGAGTAATAATAAATAACAAGTTGACCTTACATTGTAAAACAATGAGAATCGGCGTCATAAAACATTACAAATAAGCCACCACAAAGTTTGTCATTGTTTGCAGCTCATATAACTTGAAGCAAAACCCCAACAACCATTGAATAAATATTAAATATTTGCAAGACTAAACCTACTTGTACTTTGGTTACGATGAAGGTGGCTCTGCTTCAACTTTTCTGCTTTTTCCAACTGTTTGTAAGTAATTCTAATCAATTTCTGGCTTGAAATAAATCCACATTCTATTTACTTAACAGTTTTCTGAAGTTCGTACCCATACTTTTGATTGTCCGGAGAAGTACGGATCATGTAATTCATGTACCATGATGATGTATACGAACAAACCTCATCGTACCTTTGCCACTACAAGGGATGTCTGTGGTGATTACTCACAAGTGGTTAGTTTCCATTTGGAACATTCTTGTTATTGAATTAACCAATTTTTAATCTAAAAGGAATGCATAAAAATGTTCAACGGGCCTAGCGGACTGTGCGGAGATGGTTGTAATACATGCAATTGTGGACATGACGGATTGCAGTCAACAAAGAAAGCTTGTCTAAAATACGACCAAAAGGTTTTATTTACAAACTTATACCATTATCATGATTTCGTTTTTAAATTGTAATTCCTTAGGCTTGTCGAACAGAACACGGCTTTGGGAATTGGACTTGTGCGACTTCCCAGTGTGTTTGTGCTAAGGATGGAATTGGATTTTTTGTTGAAGTTGATAATCTACACGACAATCCAAATGCACACCATTAAATAATACAAAGTCTCATGTGTAACTTACTCAATAACCTGTTTATGAACTTAATCGAACGCCCTTAAGAAATAATCGTGTGCTTATTCTGGAGAATTATCATGCAGTCTTCCCATCCCTACATACTTTTAATCTTCAATTGCAAACAGGTAATGGCCGAACAAGCTGAAAGGAGCGGTGGAATTATGTTCAAAAAGTAGCGAACAGTTTTCTGAACTTATTCAAAGTAGTATTCAAAGTTTTGTTAGAACAAAAAGCACAGTTTTCCTTGCTACAAAACAAGTAAAAGAAACGGTTGATTTGTATGCAGACCAAAAAAGCTATTATCGAAGAAAATGATTTTCATTCCCACTTGACAGAAATGGTTGAACTTTGTTTGTAAGTTTAGTTTTAAGTTGAATGGCAAGTTCTATAACAAACACAAGATTGAGCACAAAGATTCCAAACACGTACATTACAAATATTGGTGACAATCTCCATCCACGTATTTTGAAAGGCTTAGGTTGTGATTGTTCCCATGTTTGTATCGCGTGCCGTCTATAAAGTTTGAGTCTTCCTATTACGAAGTGTCTAAACTCACGAATTAATGTTGGTATTCCTGCCTCCATGTATAGCCTACTCAATTTGAATAGTTTCAACCCATTTGCCTTGTAGAACAAGTAGTAATATTTATGGAAACTATATTTCGATATTACATGACTGCAATATCCATACTCACCCCATGCACCGTAAAACGTTTGGAATGGTAATGGACTTTGACTCCCTACTATACTGAAGTTGAACTGTTGTAATCTTGTAATTAAATTAACTCCAAAGTAACTTGTATTTTGTACACTATTTTTTACCTCCTCCGAACTCAATCCCTCTGATTTAAGTAACTCTGGATTTAACCCAAATTGAATTCTATATTTCGCATCTACCAACTCTCTTGCAGTTGTAATTAACTTTGGTGGTTCTGGGGCCAGTACATCGGCTGAAAAATAACATTCGTACAACGTTCGAAATAAATATAACAGCAAGGAAATATGAAACCAAAAATTGATACCTTTACCCTTGTATCCAAACATGGTTAAAACTTTAGTCTGAGTATGCAACATGCCAAATATGAATCCCAAGGACAGAAGGAATATTGCAACTGCCTCTGGTTCTACGATGCTAAAGAAATAATGGATATCAAAGTGTGGTTTTTCAATGTCAGGAAAACAATATAGGAAAATAAATGGCTTTGAAAAAATAGGCAAAACAGTAGCACCTGCTTTCATGAAATTTTCTCTTGGATAAGCAAGGTCTTCCTGATTGTAATCGATAATTACCAAACTAGATTGATTGCTTATGTTTTGATGAATTGAGTTCGGCTCTAATGTGAAATTCAACCGATGTGCCAAGTCGTGCAACATTACCAATCCCGGGTAACAACTCAATTGTAACCGTTCTGAAACGGGGTATTGTTTCTGGTATGGACATCTGCTCGACAAATGAACCTCTTCAAACTCGCTCCATTTAAACTGTAACAAGAGTAAAACGTACATTAAGTTTGTTTAATGGAATTAAAATAATACGGCAATGAGCAAAATTTCAGCAATTCACTTACGGTATGCAAGTTCTTCACTCCAACACGAGATCCGTGAAAATGTTTGTTTTCTTCATTCCAACACGTGTCTGCAGTTCAGCCAATGAAAAGAACCGGGGTACCTTTGATCTTAGAACGTTGGCATTCATGAAACAACTGGGACACGTCACAATGGCGAAGTCGAATGAAGCCATATTTTCTTGTAGAAAAATTACAAAGTATGGAGCTGTAACCTTTGGAAATTCATTGAAGCTTTCCATAGGGCAGTTTGTCCCCGAAAGCATAAATGAAATGAATATTGCATTTGGAACGTATTCATTGGGAAAGAAAAAGTTGACAGTACGACTGTCAAAACATTGTTGGGAGAGAAAAATGTTGATGGTACATTTCTCTTCACTGCCTTTCCAAATTGGTAGGTGATTGTAAGCCATTGTAGAGATGGGGGACCGAATTGTCCATCGATTGTTGCCTTGGTTTTGAGATAGAAAATGTTCCAAGAAATCGCGTTCACCTGGTACAACATCCAACATGAGGTAATGAATAGTACAGGCCTCGAAGTTTGGTGATAATGAAAGAGAGAGGCTCGCATGGACGTAGAAGACTTTGGAGCAAATTATCAGCAATGCTATCAAGATTCCCATATTCCAAGATAACAATGGAAAAATATTTCCCGTAAAACCCAAGTGGAAATATTTCCCAACTTGTTATAATGCGGCAGCAATGTTTCAAAATGCTGTGAAAGCCTTTGTCTTCAAACGGATAGTAACTCAAAATGCTAGGAATAATTGGCAGGTCTGAAGTATTCCTCTAGCGTGCCGAATAGTCATTTTAATTGCTTTTGAATCCGAGCCATTCAAAGCCGGTAAATCCTCTTAATGAAATATGCAAAACCTAGAATTATCTATAGAAACCAATTGTTTTCGGACTTTTGATATTTGAGAATTTTAAAACGAAATGATACACGCTAAGTGAATTCATGGCAGTGGGACAACTAGAGAGGCAGGCGTAGATTACAACTTGCCCAAAGTATCGATTTCGAAATTATCTTTGGTTTTAGTAAGAATAAAACTTTTACGTTAGAATACTTTTCTAGTATAGTAAAATGTGTTTTTAGTTACCCAACGTTTTATATAAAAATAGCCCAAAAACATTGTCCTAAAATGGCACTTTCGTAACTTTCGCAAGTAATCATGCTGCTTTAGAGCAATGCTTTTGTTCGAACTAGATAGTTTTCCATGAAATGACAATTTTAAGTGGGTAATAAAATTCACATTTTGTTCTGCACACTGTTTTTAATTTTGAACCGTTGAACTGAACGTTGAACCGACCAAAGAAGAAACTAAAATTATGTTGGCTCCTACTTTGTCTATTGTAACCAATTTATAAGTTCATTTTCTCACACTGTTTTTAATTTTGAACCGTTGAACTGAACGTTGAACCGACCAAAGAAGAAACTAAAATTATGTTGGCTCCTACTTTGTCTATTGTAACCAATTTATAAGTTAATTTTCAAGATCAGTGTACAAAAGTATAAAACAAAATATAGCTGATGATTTCAAACCTAATTGAAGCAAATCACTATGTGATGTCTCCCAATATGTCAACGTATTCCAACTCGTGATAAAGCAGTTGTACTTCAAAATACTTTACAATAAAAGCCCTATTCCATAATCGCATTATGAATACGGAATTCTAAGACGATGGGTCTTGGTATGATGCCAATTGTCAATGACACGTTGCCTAAATTATTCCATTTCAGTTCCAGTTTACTTCAGGTTATGACGCATCGTTCTTTATAATATACTTTATGTTGTTAAGTGCCACTTTATAGGAGACTAATTAGGCTAATTTGAGTCTTAACAATGGTTAACTTCCAGACTGGCATTTGGTGTGGATAAGGTCTAAACTGGCGTCCTTTTCCGCATGACTTTCACGTGGGATTGATGTTTGAATTTCGCGGGTTTCCGTGATGAGGAGGCAAGGGAGGAAGGAGTGTTAAAAAAGGAAGCAAGGAAAGGAGCTTTTTATTTTCAGGCAGACCAAGAAACAGAACAGTTGAGTCATTTCATTCATTACAGAGGTCAAGAGGTCATGTCCTCCATCAACTGAAGACAACACAACACACTGTAAAGGGCTGTAAGTACCATCTGCTAATTCAATAGTTGCAATGAGCACACCCCCCGTTCCAGTACCCCCTCCAGCCACGTCAATGCAACCAGATGTAAAACCAAAGGAACTGGACATCAAGCCAAAGATACAGAACAATCAAAATCAAGGGCAAAACAACAATAGAGGTGGTGGTGGTGGTGGTGACCGTGGGCCTAAAAGGAAGAGAGGTAAAGCATTTTACATGTTACAGGAGGTTCATAAGAGTGTAATGTGCAGGTTCATTTAATTCACATTTGTTTTAGGTGGTGGTCCAATTGGTCCTGGTGGTCGACCTTCATTCATGGCCAGAGGAGGTGGTGGAGGAGGGGGAGCAGGTGGTGGGTTCCACCATGGAGGATTTGACAGGAGGTCATTCGCCCCTGATTTCGATGGACCCATGAACAAAAAATCCAAAATGCAAAGTCCAGAGGTTAGATCAAGAGCTGCATCCGTGGTTTTTAACTTCTAACCACTAACCAATGCTAATGTTAATCTTCAATTACAGTTCCGTGTTCTTGACAAACTGAGACAAATCCAAGGCCCAACGATCGACCTTCCTCCGAGTCAGTTTGAGTTGAAGAAGTTCTTGGCCAACACTAGGCTCTACATAGGGAACATCGCCCCAGAAGTCGCAGAGGCTGAGATCAAGGAACTCTTCTCCGGGTTTGGAGAAGTGGACGAGATTTTCATCAACAGAGAAAAGAATTTCGCGTTTCTGAAACTTGTAAGTATTCATCCCTCGATTTTACGTTTGAAAATGGATCAAATGATGATTGCGGAATTACCGTTTGATAAAAATAATGAAACAGACCCTCGCAGGCTGCTTTTCAAACTGATCATGAACTAATTAACTCTCATCTTAACTCATATTTAGTCTAGATTCTAATTCTTCGTCTCTTATTCATTGCAGGACTATCGTACCAACGCCGAACGTGCAAGATCAGAATTGGATCAATACCAGATGAAGAATCGGCTGATCAAAGTACGATTCGCTCCTGCCACTGTCCGGATCAAAGTCAAGAATCTCAACCCCATGGTCTCAAATGAACTTTTGGAACTTGGATTTGGCATATTTGGGGACGTAAGTATAAATTAATTGAAATTAACACAAGACAACTGAAGTTATCTTTTACAATGATGAGAACACGGAATTACCGTTTGATTCCCGTATGAAAATTATTCTATGGCTGCTTTTATTCTGATTTAAATTATGACTTAATATTCCATATCAAGTATGGTTTACATAAAGTAGTTTTGACTAATTAATTTGGATCTTTTCTTAGATTGAGCGAGCCCTGGTTTTTGTGGATGACAAGGGAAAATCCATGGGTGAGGGGATTGTTGATTTCACACGAAAGAACAACGCTGCCTTGGCCCACAAGTGGTGCACTGACAAGTGCTTCTTCCTCACGTCTGACCTTCGTCCAGTCATCACTGAAATGGGGGACATGTGTGAGATGGACGAGGGACTGCTGGAAATGAATCTACCAAGAAGGGAGTACCGTCGAGGTCATGAACTGGATTACCACAGGGCTAGAGAGGTAAGAGAATTAAGATAAGACAAAAGAATTAATTAAAGTCACATTTTTATTAACTTAGTTTTAATTCGAATCGTTTACTTATATTTACACAGGTCGGCCCTCGTTTTGCTGACGACGGGAGTTTTGAAGCCGAGCATGGACAGAAATGGAAAGCACTCATGGGCGAATTCAAAGCAAAGGAGATTGCAATGAAGGAAGAACTAGAAAAGGAACTGGAGAATCTCCAAACAAAAATGGAGCTTGCACGCTACGACTACGAGACGGAGATGCTAAGGCAGCGTAAGCTAATCTATCATGTGCTTTTTAAGTCTCACCTTTGGCCTACCTTAAGCCTTTGACCTTTTCCAGAATTGAGACAACGCGAGCTGGATCATGAACGGCAGAAGATGGAGTATGAGAACCGCGTTCCAAGAAATTTTAATATGGGTGGAGGCGGCGGAGGTTTTCCCAACGGACGTGGAGTTCAGTCCATGTCAATGGAAGCTGGACCTCTGGACTCAATTGAAACTGGGCAGGGCGAAGCAGGAGCCCTTGGAGGTGGTGTTCCTTTCACATCTAAATTCGGTTCGAACGAAACGCTTTTTTGTTAATTCTTTTCATCACGTCGCGCACATAATGATGAGACCACGGAATTACCGTTTGATGAATCCATATGAAAATTAATTCTATGGCTGCTTTTATTCTGATTACTCTTTTCTTGTACAGTAACAGCTGCAAGGTTGGAATTGGTTGATTTTACTTAATTATTTTCATTATGTTTTCAGGTGGGAGTGGTTCAAGCAGCATGCCATTGGCTCCACCCCCTCTGCCACCACAAGGACTGATGGCTCATTTGCAAGGAGAAGGAGGTCAAAGCGGAGGTCAAGGAGGAGGACACTCTTGGGTAAGATTTGAGTTCAAAGTACCCCTGAACTTCCCCACTCATTCTGGCTAGCTACTCTTCTAAATAAGCAGTTAGGGATTTAAAGGTCATCTTTCTGAAGTACTGCAAATAGTAATAATATTTCGATTTCGAACAATGAGATTTGGATAGCTCTGGACTTCCTGTGAATGGCCTTTACCAACAATGAAGGAAGGTGCTTGTATCTTTTTGTTTCGGTCTTTTGACCTTGTGAGGAGGTTAACGTATGCGAAACCGGAAGAGAGAGATTTTAGTCCACAAACTCCAGTGGAGTGCTAATTTGAAAGGAGAACGGAGTCAATGCTCCATCTCATGAATCTCATGAATAGGCGACCAAAGCTAATGAAGCCAAATCAACTTATAGGCTGGATGATGAAAAGAATTTTGGAAAATGAGGAAAGACTTTTTGGTGATGTTTTAAAATGGGTAGAGCTTTTGAATTCAGAAACTTATAGAAGAAGATGCTTGTAAATCTAACCGGAGGGAGGAGGAACGAGATTTCTGGTTTTTCTTTTGAAATTGAAAAGTTCATTCGGAATTAAGGAAAAGTGTGATGAAAGTTGATACTAATTGGACGTACGAGGTTTAACTTTTATTAGCACTGTTGTCTCTCCAGAATGAACTTATAGTCGTCACATTTAAGCCAAAGTTTATTATGTCGGAACTTTGCTCTTGTCTCTAATGAGTGTGTGTGCGTGTCTCTCTGATTTGTATTTTAACGGGACCTCTCAATTCCAAATTCAAACTTTTAAATTCTAAATTCCGTCATATCCCGTACCCGCTTTCCGCCTCCATACTTGCGAGAATTCTTACTTCCGTTTAAAAGCTAATGCTAGCGGTTAAGGTTTTGTGGATTCGGTCTCTCATCAAAAGGTCATTTATACGCTCAACTTTATCAATTCTGAATGTGGAGTCTGACCTAAATAGACATTGATGACATTGAACTTTGTGGCGACAAGTTCGGTGATGAGGCCTAAGGTTAAAACCTTGGTTAAAAGATATTAACCACTTTCCTTTGAACTTACTTTCATTCCTAAAATCAAATCCATGCGTATACGCGTTCACATTACTGCCCGTTATCACTTTAATTGTATTGCAATGGTCGTATTTTCCACTGACTCCGGCAGTTTGGAGGCGAAAAGAAGGTTTTATTTCCATAATAGCGAAAGTCCTAATGTTTAATTCAGTTTCTCTCCCGAAAAGTCCTAATGTTAATTCTGTTATAATTAGATTTCTTTTCCTTTTCTCTCCTATTTCTGAGTTTTGACCTTTGGCCTGTTCCTTTAGGAGATTGCTCCTCCCTATGGCTTTGGTGGTTCACTTGGCTATGGGCAGCCTTCGTTTCGTAATGACGAGGGTCTTCGTTTCATGGGGCCTCGCGGAGTGCCCCGTGGAGGTCGCGGTGGTCCACCGCGTGGTGGTGGTGGTGGCTTCCGTGGAAATCGAGGTGGTCCCCGCCGCTAGATGAACAGACAGACCGAAGAAGCAGTGGAGATTGTAGGGAGTAGAGCAGCGTAAAGAGGAAAGCAGCAGCGTTTAGTTTCTGGGTTGGTGGCTCTGGCTGGAAGGGAGGAGGGACGCTCTTCTGGTCCAGGATTTAGATTCCTCTCCCTCTTCTTCAGTCAAAATCCAACCATCGACCAGGTCACATCATCGTCAAAAGGAAAATAATTTCTCTCAAAATCTAAAAAATCTAAAAAATCTAAAAATATTAATCTAATAGTGAAGTCTCATCCTTTTGTAAATTTAAAAAAGTTCTTTTTCGGACAAAAACTTTTCCTGTCGTAATAATCTTGTTGTGCAGGGGTGGAAGTGAATCTTCTCTTCAATTACGCAAAGTGAAAAGTTTAGATTTTCAGTTAACAATAATATTAGGAGTTATTAAAGGATAACTAAAAGAGTTAAGTTAACTTTTGGGTGGATTGAAATGTGGACTTTTCATCATGACAAAAACTTTTAGACGCTGAAAGAAGAGGACCTTAAAAAGCTTTGAGAGTTTTCTAAATAAGTGAGTTAGGGATTTATAAAGTTATAAAGAGCGTAGTCCTTAGAATTCTATTTATTAGTGTGAAAGATGAATTACTTATTAATTACTATTCATCAGAATTCTTGAAGGAATTTTATGTAAGTGCCCGGACGGGTCTTGTCTTGGATGACACTGGAGATGTACATAATTAAAGTTAATTAAAGCAAGTGTGTGAATAAAACCATGATGAGAGTGGACTCTGACACGACAAAGAAAGTCATCACGATCCTCATCTGGATGGCACTGGCTCCAGTCATCGCTGATAACTTGGGTGAGTAAAATCAAAAAAATTACAAAGCAAGCGCAAAGCACAAGCAGCGATATTTATTTCTTGGTTATTTGAAGTCTTGAATTTCTACTTTCGTCGTAGAATTTGGTATTTAGAATTGTACGATTGAATCTCACACTTTCGACACATCCATCAATTTCCCACTTCCAAACCAGAATCCAAAAGTTGTTTCCTGCTCCATGTAAGGACACTTTTGACTTTTCTTGAAGGTGAAACTGAAGTATGTACAATGGGATACAATCCCGTGCTGTAATTTCATAATGTTGACTTTTGTATGCAAAGTCACTTGACTAATTTCCCAAGATGGAGATTTGCAAATGGTAAAGTGGAGGAGGCATATTAAAATCCACATTCGCCTACTTTATAATTGGGCGTGGGTGGCCTTGTACTAAAAGTATTAAAGTTAGCCCCCCTCTTTACTCTACTATCTTCATTTGGCCTATAAGAAGTGATTCCATTGAATTCTTGAATGGGATGAGGGTGGATCTCCCAAAGATAAGAAAGTGATGAAAGTGCATTAAATTCTGGATCACAAAGTCCAGCTCCTGGATTTCTCATTTGAAGCATGTCTCTGGAAACTACGCAGACAATGTCCAACTTGGAGGAGAATTCAGAGGACGTCTGTGTGTTCAACCACAAGGTGAAACTGCCTTTTTGGACTTGTGTTTTGAGCCCTTTGTTTTATGTCCTTCTGTCAGGCATCCCAATCCCTTTAATTAGAAAGAGAGCCAGGTGAGTCAGTCTCAAGGGAAAAGACATTTAATTAAAACCAAACACACACCAAGTCTCAATGGCACAACTTTCACTACTTTTACTTTTGCAAACGCAATATTAGGATATGGCTATACTGCTTATATTATGCTTAAAAGAAAGAAAGAAAAGTTATTCTCTACGAATATTTTGGGATGCAGGTAGAATTTAAATGAAAGGGACAATGGAATCATGAAATCTCTTGACTCCCGGGTCTAATTTGAATCTACAAAAGGTAACACGATTTCTCCAGATCCAATGGAGCAACTACTGAAATTGATTTATTCATTTGGTAACAATTGGTACCTAATGTGTCTGCTACGACCAGTTTTGGCTTTCAATGCTAAAGCAATGTGGAGAAAATTCATGGAATTACATAAATCAAGAATGTAGAGAAATTAGGGATTTGTAAAACCCAAATCATTCAAATATAAAGAGAGCTAAATCTGGAATTCTTCAGAGATGAATCAGAATGCAAATGTGGGGGAAATTGGAATAGAAACATGAATTCCATTCACCTGGTTTTCAAAGCAGCTCTTTTGAAGTTTGGAAAAAATTAGGCTTTGGAAAATGCAAAATTGAAAAAAAGACTTTCGAAAAACCTGTTCCAAGTTGAGAATTGAAAAACTGTTGTGGATTTAGGAATGTATGGAATGATGAGTTTCCGTCCTGTACTGGAATTTTTTCAGGAGCCTTTGATGAACTAATTTGGAGGAGTGAATTGCCCCCTTCGTGCCCCCATCATGTGCTAATGATTCATGCTTTTGGACAGGGTCCGTCACTTGGCCGTGGAAGAGGGCGTGGTCGCCCTTCAATTTCAGGTTACATAGAGGGCCGTGACTCTTTCAACCGAGTCTACGTGCCCAATCCGCTGGCCATCGAAGCAGCTGAAAGCGACAACGTCTCACTCCAACTGCGCACGAGCTCTCCAGAGGTAGAGGAAATTATCGCAAGAGTCACTCCTCACCCTCGGGAGTGGACACCGGTGGACTTTGCAGTTACTCCGACATTCCAGCGTCGTCCTATGCCGCTCTTCTCATCATCGAGTCTCAACCAAATGGGATCTTCCAGGAATGCTCAAGATGGCCGCTCACCTCCACCACGTGGATTTAGATACTACCGCCCTCCGTCGCCTCGTGACCGGAATTGGCCAGAACAAGGGAACGGTGCTCATGACTTTGACTGGGTACTTAATCCCTCTCCTGTCATTCCTCAACGCGTAGAACAAAGACTTGCGGACCCCTTCAATATTTTTGGTAACAAGTACAAGTATTATGAAGCAGCTGAAGAGCCTCAGAACGGAGTCCGCCGTAATCCAACAGTATTTGACTCTGATTCAGATGAAGATGAGAGTCATAGATACTAAAGAGTCACAATGTAAACAAAACTATCATGTAATAATTCTAAGGATTTTGTAAGTTCTTACAAATACTCAAAGCCCACCGCATGTGCGTCATAAGCCCAGTTTGTAGTTCCTTGTTGAATATTTTTTTTATTTTTCCAGAGAAGTCTAATAATGAGATTCATAACCGAAAATAAAATGTTTTCGAGGATGTTACTCTAACCGTAGACACAATGGGGATGGGACGACTGGAAATTATCCAGTGAAGCAGAAGGAGAAAGTTGGAATCTTCTTGAGAAAATCCAATTCTGTGCCCTTTGTGCCGACTGCGGAGGGAAATTCAATTCAGCGGTTTCCATCCTCCGCTTCCTCCGTCGTTTTGTTTGTCTTGTTAACTTTAGTCTTTTTGCAGGGCGTCTGGAACTTTCCTCTCCGCCTCTTGGCTGATTTGTTTCCACATAGACAGAGGAGTGTTGAAATGTGATTTGGAAGGAAGGAATTATTTGGAGGTAGGTGACTCCTCCACTTGGAATCAAATCAGCCACATCCATCACACTCTAATTTATTCACATACAGTGAATACATGGAGTTTTAAAGTTTTATACAGCACAGTATACACGTGCATTTCGGAACGACATGTGGAATCACATAGGATTCCATTCCAGCGACATACTCAACTTCCCACAGAATTCCAATCCTGCCTTCAGCACCAAACTAAATTCAACACTTTTTCAAATTCTGTTAGCCATTATTAAGCAAATGGGAGCTAACTTTAGAATTACGATCTGTTCGTCTGTCCATCTAAACTTTTAATCTATCACGGTTCAATATTTCAAAAAAAAACTCACGAAGTCAACTTAAAGCCAAGCTCAAATTGTTGGGGTCAAGTTCAGGTCAAATCCTTTAGAGTCTGGGTCTCGATTTCCCAGTCTACTTTATGAGGCTATTCTTAACACATTTGCCCAACTGAATTGACACTTGGCAAAATTCACTTTCCGTTAAGTTTCCGTTTTCACCCGTCCAAACGGAAACCTAAGCGGAAACGCTAACATTTAGAAACACATGTAAAATTAGTGTAGCCTCCTTTGAAGCTATGTTACAACAGTTTATTTGTCTCCAACTTGTGGCCATTTTATAACAACATCCTCGTTTTTTCTTATTTCTGTTGCCAGTTCCATAGTAAGTAGAAAAGTAGAAAAGTTTTAAATTATGATAATTTTATTCTCCCAATTTTGATTCTTGTTTTCCTCTCCCTGGAACTGCATAATGAGATCCCTGTACTTTAACACGCTCTCCTTATTCTGTTCCGGAATAATTTCAAATTATCTTGTCTCTTACTTCCCCGTGCCCTCTGGTTTAATCCCACTTTTGCATAATGGATGGAGGAAAGACAATTTCCAGTGAATGATGAAATGCACTTGGGTCCATATTTGGCAAAATGACCACACATTCTAATGGAGGAATTGAGTGTGTGATGAAATCCCGGGCATTAGGAGGGAGGGAGAAAGCGCGTGCTTTCCCCTGGAAGAGAGAGAGAGCACAGGAATTAATTATAAAAGCAGAGTCCCCTCTCCATTAGGAAACGCCCTTTCTCCCTGAGTGAAAGTGCATGGACATTTCTATTAGAAGATCCTTTACTTTATGGCATCCCTGCAAGGACCTTTGTCGTCACGTTCCTTCATCCCTCCTCTTCCCTATGTGTTGAGAGTTGGTCCTTAGTCGTGTAAGTAAACATTGATGCATCAGGATCAAGTGTGTGTAATTCCTTTTATGCCCCCCATGCATCTGGTTCCCTTCACTTCTCACTCTCAAGGGCCTATTTCTAAGGGCTTGGACAAAAACAAAAGATGCTTTGGTGTATTTCTGAGGCACTCCACCTGCTGCTTGGTAGTGGGATGCGGGCGTTTAGACCATGCGGGATTGGATTTGTTAATTTAATTTGAGACTCTACCAAGGGATCAGATTACGAATCAACGACACTCTGGAATGCCTTTGCATCACGTGTGATTTGACTCAGTTCGCATTCTCAAGTCATGGTTCTTTTCCCACTCAGGCGCTTAATGGAGGAGCAAATTAACTTAATTTCAACAAGAGATTGAGTTTGTGGGACTCATGGTCTGTGGATTCAAGTGGAGCACTGGATCTTTAATGATACTCATGGGAAATCCAACCCTTGTTTTTCCATTGGACCTTCATTGCCAAAGGTGGAATGTTACGATCCACACTTCTTTTGTCCGTCTGTCCACACTAAAGAACTTTGCGGTCTGCTTTCAAGGTCTTATTATAGTAGATGAAATATAGATATGAATGAGCATATGGGAGCAGGATGATTGGAAATTCTACGCCATACGGTGCATGTACTACACATAACCATTGCACTTCTGGATATTGTTACAATCCAGATAAAAGGAAATCCAGTGCATTTGTGTCAGGAAAATCCTTGTTTCGTAGGTCCTGTTCAGGATTTCAATTTTTAGACAAAGAGGGGACTATAAAAGTCAGCCTGATTTGATCGGTTCGAACCGATTCGTTGAAGAAAGTCACGGCGTGAATACAAATCAACACCGTGAAGAGATATTTTTTTTCATTATCTCACTTGCATAGAAATAGACCTTTTCATGTGCAAATTATTAAAAGCAAAACAGAATTTCGATTTATCGAAGTTTCAAGAAACCTCAAGTTTCCAGGTGAAAAACTTTGACAGAGTGATGATAGTGGTGACATAATCTCCACTGCTGTCTTCTTGAAAGTCAATAGTTCATAAATGGCCAGTGAAAGATTGTCTTTAGAATTCTCGTTAACAATGGTTTCATTTTCTATGATTTTCCCGGACCCTGATGTAACCGTTACACTCCATTCGTAAGAAGTTTATTATTTCTTGGCTCCCGAGTGTCTGCTTTGATAGAAAACAAGGGATTGGAAAAACAGAGGTTGTGTTGACTTTGTGCGGTCAAGAGGTCGGTCAATGATGTACGACTGACCACTAATAATCCCAGCACGGTGAAAGTCCTTATCGCCGTTTACGCTCCATGCAGTCCCTGTGAACTCTTATTTAGGCCCACTTAGGGGTGGGGAGCAGGGGAGCTGATAAAGAACCTGCTCCCGTTCCCTCGTAAATATCCGAAACTCCTTGAATTCCAACTGATCCATGACAGTGGAAAGGACGCTATAAATTAAACCTACTTTCCCCGTTTGCGGGTATTTGGAAATAACGTCGTCCTTAACAAGGGTAAAACTACTCATTCAAAGCAGAGGCCAGGCTCATCTGCTGGGCTTCATTTTTTGGCCCAATTTCCATAATGAAGTCTCACTTTTTCAAACTTTCTTACGCCAACTTTCTCCTAATGAGGAAAGGAATGATAACCCTCTGGGACACTCGACGTGGATCCTCTTGAACATCCTTATTGGTGATCATCATCCCTTGCCCTGGATTTTGGAGCACAGGGGTTTGGGTCCTTAAATATTCCCTAGTTACGAAGTTAGCGAATGTTACTTTACTACAACAGTCTGTCTGTACTTCTGTGTGTAGGTTGTTGCGGGTTAAAACGCGTTTTCCACAACACATGTAAATACATAATAGGGCTACTCGGTTACACCCGTTTTTTACTAGTTTATTTCACAAAATGAACCCCGAGACGAGTCCGTGACCCAGAGCACATACGCAGAGACTCCTTCGCAGGAAATTCGATCCGTTTTTAAGAACTCTGTTCCTAATCAGCAGCCGGCATCGTTTTCTTTCCTCTTCTATGAAAATACTACACAAGCTAAAGTTTTGTAAATAACTCCACATTTCAACACAGACGGACATAAACTGCAGAAAATAAAAAAAAAATGCAGTCAAAAAACACTTAACATTGCCTTAATTCTCCCTCTCCCGTCTCCACTTTCACTTCCCTTTCATTTGGAATTGAGTTTTTAATCCTAGGGCTTTGTAACCCTCCTGCCAAAAAGAAAATACGCATGGCCTTTCTGTTCATGTTGGATTGATCACGAATTGGGGATTACAAACAACCCTCCGTTCCAGGGTTTTCCAGGCCTTTTCCTTGAAAAGAAAAAAGAAAACCTTTGCCAAACTGACATGGTCCAGGACTTAAGTCTGATCCCAATTCCGTGCCGCTCTTTCTACAATTCCCAAACTCCCAAATTCCTCTTTTGCTGGCTGGAAGGAAGGGTGATTGCGGTGTAGGTTGCCTCCATTTTGTGCGACTTTTCCTTTAGTTTGTTTTTCCCTTTGGCACCTCCTGGTTCAAGTGGGCATGAAGGCACGTCACCTTCCGCCCCAGTGACTTCCAACTTCTTTCCGACTGGGCCAGGCCAGGCTAACACGTGCAGAGGATGAATTATGGATGAAAGCTAGAAATTATGAAGTTAACCTCAGACTCAGGATGGCCTCATAAATCTACAGTTTTATCTTTAACCACATGAAGATGAGTCACTTTGACACCTGGGGAAAGCAAATTCACGCACTCCCCGTATAGAATCTGGGATTGGAGGAAAGTGGTGAAAACATGGTCCTATTCTTTACACACTTTCTCTGCCAATTTCTCAGCGGGGTTTAACATGGTTGAAAGAATTTTGCGTTCGTGTGTGTCAGAAGGTTGATGGATTTTCCCACCATGGAGTCTTCACTTCCTGTCCCACTGCCAGTATTTTTTCCCTATTGGTTGATCATGGGAAAAATAGAGATTTGTCTCCCTTTATCCCTAATATAAATATTTACTCCATCAGTCTCAACAGATGGAAGATTTTGTTTATTTATGGAAGACAGAAGCCACCAGTCACCATTCACACTCCAATTAAAAATGACTCAAAATCCAATTTCACAATGGTAGGAATTGTTTATTCGTGACACGTTTTGCATGGATCTAAATCCCATGACCACTCCAATAAATCTGATTCGGGGGTGACACTTGCTTTCCTAATCGGAGACCAAAGGAGGATCAGAAGGAAGACGCACGTAGAAGGAACTCACCGAGGTCACCGATGGAGCTCACACACGAGGGACCTCCTATTCAGAGCACGTAGCTTTACATCGATATTTTTCATTCAATGATGGTGGTGAAAGTCAGCCTCATTTCCAGCCCCATTCTTTAGATTCCGGTACCACAAACCCTTTCCCTACTTTCCCTTCCACCTACTTTCGTAGCCCTTACAAAAGCCCATTTGGATCAGTGTCCCCGCAGGGTGTCTAACATGGCTCACTAGATGAGGAATTTATAGAACCGGCATTAAGGGAACGTCCTTTCCGTTTAGAAATCTCGATCCATCATCTCCTCCTTATTATGCGCTCAACGACGTCCTTTCCTGAAACTCAAATGCCGATTTTATGGGTATGCCTTTGTGAATTGGAGATTTCATTGTCCCTTCCAGCCACTCTTGTGCCACTTTGAGATTTCCTGGAGTGGGTCGTTCACTGGGTTCCAGATACCTTGAGAGCTCACTGAATGGAGACTGCTTGCTTCAGCAAAGATCTTAGGGACTAATGTGGCTGGTAATGGGTACAGTTGGTGGTGGCATATGGAGAGTGTTAAGTGGCTCCGGGACACAATCCAAGGAACAAGGGGCAACCAACTGGAATCAACCGGAAGAAGAAAGAAATTCATTCTTTACCAACCCTTGCACTAAAATTACTCTTTGATATACAACAGGCAGCAATCCCTTTGGCTTTACGAACGGATGTACACACAAGATTTTAATATTACTAATAAACCAGTATAACCGACTACAGGAGATAGGCAGTGGGTGTAGGCGATGTCTTCCGTTTCATTTGAGTGTATGATGCACGCCATGTACTGTTCAATTATTCAAACCTCTGGCAAAGCAAATTCCGAATTCAATGGAGAAAACTCGCCATCCTATTTTATAATATTGATTTCAAAATGCTTTAAAAACACAATGAAACTCACTCCAATCAAAAACTATAATTTTTCGACGCCAATTCACAAAGGTGAGGTTCAACTCCAATTCTGTGAGATATAAGCTGTTTATCTTTTGCATTTGAGAATCTGAGTGCTTTGCAATATTCTGCATTAGCAGTCAACATGACTTACTTTTACCCGTCCTATCGCACTTATTGTTCCTAATTAGGAATGAATTCAAGGACAGTGGAGTTGAAGGGGGATGATTTTGAGAACGTCCAGAATATCTGAGCGTGTGTGAATCCCCGGGAATTAAAGTAGCCATTGAGCAAGGTCCATTGCGTAAGCATTATCTTAAACTGAGCTGAGGGTCGGATGAAAGCAGGAGAAAGGAGAAACGGAAATAAAAGCTGAATGAGATGGATGATGTCCATTAGGCTCATGAGGTCACAAACCAGCTCCAAATCATGACAAAGTGCTTTAGTCTGATTCAGTTTTTTAAGGGATGGCATTTGTCCTTGGTATGGCTGGTCTTCTGCATTAGACTAGACAGTCTTGTCACTCCCCATTTGAATTCTCCCTCTCCGAGTTCACTGGAATACGAAAACCAGAAGGAGTTTCTGTCTCCATGGATGACTGACTTCTCTGATCATTCCGAATTGTTGATAAAAACCCCTCTGTTGATCTTCCGGATTTCGGTAGAATAACATTCTTGGAGGGAGGCTTTGAAGGTCTGAATTCTGAGTTATACACGTGGAGACAAGAATAGAAAACAGAAGATAAGTAAATGCTTCCAGACTTCTTTTGTGTCTTGGATTTAATGTTTTTCCGATGTGAAACTCCTGTTCCCCAGAACAGAATAATAAAAACAATCCTCACAGAACGAGACTTTCTCCAAATAATGCAACAAAATCACTCATCTGCTCTTACTATTCTACGATGCTCGACAAGCTACACGCGATCTGAGTTCAATTTGAGCATTTATGAAGAAAGTTTCACAGGTGTCGGCACTGCTTCTGACCTTCCGGCTCTAAGGGATTCAAATATGCAATTACATAATTGTAATCCTAAATAGACTAGATTTATAATTAAGAAAAATATGCCAGTGGCTCTCCTATTTAAGACCAGGTTGATTCAAAATTAAATTCTTTGAGTCGCCATTGACTATAAATTCAAATTATGTTTTGCAAGTCCGCATGTCAGCAAAATTCGTAAAATATTCCAATTCAAATACGAACCAAAAGTGGACACAAAAGGCAGAAGGTCAAGAAACAGGCCAACTTCAAAGTATTTACTCACAATACGTTTTCTCATAGATGAATCACTTTTAAAGAGCATTTTACACATTTGCCTCGAATAAGTGAAATCACAAGTCAGAAATTCCGCTGAGGTTTTGTCATTTTTCAGCTTATTGTGCCTGCACGCTGCATTTGACCTTGCCCTTGCATCGTTTGTGTAGTATTGCAGACAATAAACTACGTATTTCATGGTTGAAAAATAATTGAATGTGGAATTCGGGAATGTTTTTGTAACTTAGAGAATTGGTTCAATGGAATTCCCCTTTTGGGAATGTGAAATTGTTCTTTTTCGGGTTTCCCGATAGGATCGGTCTATTTGATGCCGCCACCTGTGCACTTTGTCACCTCACATTTCAAAGAATTCATTTTGTAGGATCATGTCAAATAGGTTAGTTCATGAACGTAAATTGAAAGTGGCTGTTGACTTCTTGACGTGTGTTTGATTCCTGGTGCCAATTTGTGAATGAGGATTATGGAGACAGGACAAATCCGCCTAGGATTCTCCTTGTCTCTTCTAGACTTATTGGAGGATTTCCTTACGTGTGACTTTCTTTAGGAAGGAGATGAGCCTGGATTAAGGCCCACTTGGGCCTTATTCTCCTCTAGAAAAAGGAAGCTTTGTTTGTTAATTCAGAGTCAGCTAAAAGTCCCACTTGCAGCCTCTTACTCGTCTGCCACCAAGTGATTCTGCTGACTCTGTAACTTCACTTTTCAATTCATATTGAAATTCTTCTGTTTCTTTTCCGTTTGTATTGAACTTGGAAATAGACTCAAAGGTCTGCAATTCCATTTTGTTCAATGTGGAAAGTGTCCACACAAAAGTCCATATTGGAAACTGTCACAGTGTACAGAATTCCCATGGGAGAGTTGGGGACGAAAAGGAAGGAAGCGTGAAATTAGTTCCAACTTTCTCTTGTCCATGGACAGCCTCACATAACTTTCACTCACTCCTAAATAAGCATCAACCAACCCAGTAGATAAGGTTAAAGTTCATTTGGAACAAGAGAATGCTTTGTGTATCTTCCTTTTAACCTCCTTCTTGAATCATTTGTCGAATTGTTGATTGAGTGTGTTCCATTTGCGTCGCTTTAAATTTCAATTCAACCCATGGTCCTAGTTGTTGGGCCTGGTGGCTCATATATTACATTGGACTTTACAAAATCCTACTTGAGATGCGACCCACAACTGAAGAAACCCAGCGAAAACTTCTGAGCATCTACAGCCAGGAATTTCCATCTTGGATCGAAGCGGAACGCAATAAGTTCTTTTGGGCTTGCCTCCTTTTTCGGTGCCTTCCTTGTCATTTTCTCCAGGTCGTAAACTCCCTTCCTGAATTCATGAGAATGGAGAGAAATGACTTTCCAAACAAAAGTTTACATTTGGCAGAATCCTAAAGGAGAGTGGAATGTTCCTGATCATTAGGGAACAGTGTACTCTTCCCCACATGCATCTTCAACCATTCACAAAAGTGGGTTGGATTCTGATTAAATGAAGTCGAAGCCAAGTTGTGTTGTTAAGGATGATGATGATGACCGGGGACAGGGCCTTTGATGACTTCCATCTTCCAAACTCCCTCTTTCTCTAATAGTCATCATTTATTGTGTCTCTCCACTCCAACTGATGAGGTGGACAGGGTGACCATTCACCCGGGTAGCAGTCGTACTAGTCCAATCCCCATACCCATCTCATCATCTTCTTCTTATGAAAAACAACTTATTTTTAGATGAGGATCTGGAGCCAAGAAAACTAGGGCGTTGACTTTGTCTCTATACACACTTTGCGACTTCCCCCTATCCTAGCTTATGTCTCTAGAGAATTCGCAGTTTCGAGTTAGCGACAGTTCTTTTCCGTATCCCGGTGAAAGTAGTTTTTGCTCTTTTTATTTTTCCTTCCTGGCAGTTGAACCAGTTGAAGTTGAGTTTAGACAAGTTTATCAGTGGCCTTTCCCTTATTGTCAGTTGGAGGAAGTGAAAGGTGTCATGTTCTGCTCTATGTCTGGCAATGGACTTTGGACTCTAGCCACTTTCTCCAGTTGATTTATAGACTGCCCTCTCTCTTCGTCTAATCGACCAGCACATGATTCAGGTGGACTCGCAATTCAATTATTGAACGATGGACAAGAACTTTCTCTTTCTTCTGCTATATCTATCATGGCCTCTTGGACAGAGGAATGAAGGAGGCAATTCAGTATTGGAAGCACAGTGTGCAGTAGTACCGGCAGCATGGCCTCTACCCCCATACGTCGTCTACAGGAATGATCCACTAGGTACAAACTGTACAAACTAACTCAATTCACAACTTACAACGCTTTCAGACTCATTTTTATATATAAAAACTCCTAATGTACTTGCTCTTATAAGCAATGGCACTAAACGCATTTTCTACATTACAAAATATTTTTATTTCTCAAAGTTTCCGTGTCAATGTGTCCATCACGTTTCCTTTCATTCCTACTCCTTCCTACTTTCTCCAATTCTTTTCCGTAATGTCCCGATATTTATACGCTGTCGCTACATTTATCATTTTTA
The DNA here is from genome assembly GCA_009869845.1 of Pseudachorutes palmiensis. Lineage (NCBI taxonomy): Eukaryota > Metazoa > Arthropoda > Collembola > Poduromorpha > Neanuridae > Pseudachorutes > Pseudachorutes palmiensis. Next base: position 20,181 of record VNWY01000446.1, on the reverse strand, counting down.
CTTTCATTGATTTTCCCAAAATGTGAAACGGAGTGGAAGTAATACATCGGAAGAGTTAACTTCTGAAACTTGTCCTTTCTTTTCCATTTTCCATAGCTTTGCCTTTTGGTATTTTTTATAGTGATTACTTTAATGAGTCTGAAAGAATGTTAGAGAGGCAGTTGACCACAAAGTGTGACCAAAACGTGTTGCAGCCTTTGATTGGACTTGGCACGGCCCTTGAGTCTTTGGTGTTCCTTAATGAATTCCCGCTGGTGCTGTTTGTGCCTTGCTTTTTTAAATTGTTGTGGCTTGAGTCACGCTCCCTTTCTGTCTCATTAGTTCCAATCACTTTCTCTAATGGAGCGAGACAAGAAGGAAAAGAAAAGAAAAAGGAAGCGGAAGGATTGGGTTGATGAGCCCCTATTTCCACCACGCCCTTAACGACAACACAAACAGATGCTCCATCACCCACAGCCTACCGGAAGTTAGACGGAAAACACAAGCACTCTGCAGAATTAAATGAATAGGAGTTCCAACTTTTCCTCTTATTTCTCAATTAAAAACTAAAGTGGGACTTTCTCCCAGAGGAGAAAGCCCCAACGCCCTTGTCTCTTTTGGCTAATGTCTCTCATGTTTACATTCTGTTGAGGATATGATGGAAGAAGGGAGTAGTGGGTGTGTTGAATTAATTAGTCTAATAAGGTAATTTAACACTACACTACATTAATTGGATGACACGGACACAGTGTTTATGCTCTCAATTACGGATGTGTTGTAACATAAATGTCCAAAAGGAGTTTGTTTAAGGTGGGAATTCAGCGGGTCTGGAACTTTTGTAAATGGGTGTGGTTGGAATTGGATGGGGAAAGAAGCACTCAAAGAAGGAAAGGAGGATGAGTCCATTGGGGGAAATGGAGAAATCGGAATCCAACTATTATCTAGATAAGGGTAGAGAAGTTTTCTACTTATTCCGGTGGGGTGTAATGCAACGCCATGTATGGTTTTGATTGTTGAGTGGCTTTGGAGTCTTCTGATGTAAACATAATACACTCAAGAGCACTCCACATCCAGGAGGAATGCTATGACTCTCTCCAGTTACATTTGCTGGAAATAATATTTCTCTCCAGTCAAGAGCCATGTAAAACAAAATGTACAGAATACTGCATTTTAGTATTCTCTTTTAAACTCAGACATCTTTGACATTTCTCACAAAGAATTCACTTTCATACTACAGAGAAACTACAGAATTCCTTAAAAATTAATGGACCTAAACTTTATACAATTTAACCTCCTTTTGAAACATTATTTTGGGATATTAGTGTGTGACGGATTTTATGTTTTAGGAGAAAAGTTCCATTTTTGAAATCCATTTTGTGAGAGTGATTGTGCTGACGTATTCTGATGATATTCAAGTGTTGTCTTTAAGGTTGTTTTTATACGGTAGAAGGATCACTTCCGGCAGTGTGTTAGTAGAAGTGCTAAGTCCCTTTGGTGTTGATGAGCGATGGTGTTATTTTACTTGGTTTTGTCTGTTTCGTGTGTTTTAGTTTAGATCGGTGAAGACGTCATGCTCCGTTTATGAGGCTTTTCATTTCACTTTATGTCCCTGCACAAGGGCTCACCCTCCTTGAATTTCGGAATCGTAAATCAAGGAGAAAGTGGGGCTCAACTCCAACGCTTTTCTTCTTTTCTTACTTATATTCTCCGCACACTACTCAAAATAAAAACTCTGGCACACTCTGTTTCAGTGAAAGTCTCATATTTTCTGCTCAATTTTTATTCCCAAAGAGACACACGCAGAACTGAATCCCATGACTATCATTTCCCAACTTACGACTCCATTTTCCAATTCCAAAGGAACCCTCTCCGAGTCCAAATCCTTAAAACATAAGAAACACAGTCAGCACCGGGTTTTAGTAGCCAATGATCCGGAAATGAAAACATAATCAAAAACATCTTCCTTCATAAGGTTGTACTTTCACTATAACAAGGAGAAATTATTCTAAAGGAAGGTGCCGGTTTAAGCCAGATTTTGGGCCTTCGTTCTCTCATTGGTTGAATTTGAATTTCTCATAAGTAACATACGTTTGTCATCAGGATAACTTCAAAAACCAATCAGAACTCGACGTTCCGGTTCCTGTTGTGCATTAATTTGTAAAAATTCTTTACTTTTTTTTTATTTTGAAAATGGTGCAAATTCCCTATTTGATATTTGTGATCCAAAGATCCCGGTATTAGGAAACTTGGTGAAAGTCAGAAATATTTGGTGGTTGGATATTTTTTGGATGGAAAATTGTCCACTGGGAGACGAGAGATAAATCCTGCACTGTCGAATTCGACAAGGAACAACTTTCTTCCATTTCAAAATGAACTTGTCCATATGCTACGCCTAACCTTTCTCGAAGGTTTCAACCCTTGTACGGAATTGGTAACAAAGATTGAGGTCACAATTATATGCTTCCTACTCCACCGACAACTGTATTTATGGGCCTGTCTCCATTTCCCCATTTTTCATCTCCCTGGCCCAACTTTCACTTTCCCGAAAGAAAATGTAATTTCAGTGCAACCTTTGTACAACAATAAGGATATCCATTTGGCATAGGCGACTTTAAACACTCAAATAAACTATATATATATATTTGGCATAGGCGACAATGATAAATGCCCTGGTGGATCCTTTGCTGATGAATTTGGCTTTTCGGAATACATGGAATATAAAGCCTCTACATTGAAAGCTGCTAATTTGGATCATGACAGGGAACTAACTTGAGTCTAATCTAACGAATCAATCCCTTCAACAACAACACAACTTTGAGTTGTTTTCGAGATAAGGGAGCACCCGGGATTAAATACCTCCGCGGACATTCCTTGATTGAAACTTAAGTTTCAGATGGAAGCTCCAATCTGTTTGGGAATCCTTTTCGACAGCTTGTGGTGCCTTGAGGGATTCTGAAAGGAACCACAAAGTGACGGCCAGAAGAGAGAAGATAATTCCAAGACTTCTTTTGACAGGAGAAAATTAAAGTTGAAGGGAGAAAGTTCCTTTTGTAAACATACTTTCTCCTCCCCTTTACAAGAGAGGAGGAATGGCCAAAGGAACAGCTTGAAAGGAATCCCGAAATGAATTGTCTAATGGAATCTTAACTTGTGTTTAATATAAAGGAAATGGGCGTGAATTCGGATAGTAGTAGAGTGATTGGACATAGCTCAAAGCATAGTTTTTGGTTCCTGAGATGAACTCCCGAGAGTGTGACTGATGATGTGAGTTTTGAATTTTACAATATTATAAATTAAATATTTGCATTCCTTTTCATTCTTGAGAAGAAAGGAGGTAGCTTTTGTTCGTAACAGGGTCGTAAATTAAGTTGTAAAACCGCTAGATCTCTATGGCAGTTTTAATACTTGATTCCTTTCGGAGGCCTTTGCATATAAAATGAGAGTCCTTTCTATTCATTCCGACCGAGTGAAAGACTTTTCATTTTTGTTTCAATTTTTATTTCCCTCTGGGTTCTCCTTTGTGGCTAATGAGCTCCGTTGATTACCATTCCGAACGGAGGTTTTTAGCTTTTTCTATCCACTCGTAACCATTCCAGCAAAATCTAATGACGGTAGAATTTAAATGCAGTGCGCCGCTCTCTTTGGAGATTAAAATCTCCAAAGACTTCAAGGCAAATCAACCGACGGCCTTTGATGATCTATAAAATTACTTATTTTGATTTTTAAACTTGCCAAAGGCTAACTCTGATTTCAAAAGAAACTGAATTAATTTGAAACCTGCAGGTTGGGGATGTGTTCATACTCATTGGCCAAATGGCTGCAAAGCTCTTTAAAGAAGCTTTCTCCAAAGAAATAATATTTTTACAGGTCATGCTTAGCCCCTTCTCTCTCAAACTTAAGTTTTCTTGTTGCTTTCTTTCCAGCTCTCCTGTCAGGGACACTTCGAACCTACCAAAAAGCAGCTTGTGACGAGGAGTGGCTGATCTTAAGATGTCCAACGGGGACAACCATGTCCATCCAAGTGGCACAATACGGCAGGGTAGCTCCATCCCCTGCTCTCTGCTCCGCTTCAGCAATGCCAGAACTAATGGACACAACTGACTCAAGGAGTAATCTCACATGCCTATGGCCAACAGCTATTCAGGTAATTATGACCAGTAGATGGAGCTAGTCGAGAATAAAAAGAAAGAGAAAAACATACTCTTTTACCGCTTGGATTGACTTGACATATCCTACTAAGCCCGTCTTGCAAATTAATCAGATTGAACTTTGGTATTTGCTTGGAAACTTAATAGTGGGCCAAGCAATTGACCTGAGGATGGTTGGACCTTAAGCCTCAAGTGACCTAAAGTGATAAGTTAGGATACATGATTCGGTTCTACGTTTGTTACGCTATGCTAGAAAACAATGGTTTCAACAAGTCCGACGATTAGGTTATGATGGTTCTATAGATAAGATTTAGTGTCACTTGAAAACTGAACCTCAAAACTATTTATCAGGTCTTGATGAAAGCAAGGGAAAGTAGGAGAGAATTCATTACCCAATAATTTGAATATTTTAGCCACTTACTGTCAAGAAAGACCATGGGCAACTGAATTATGACGTTTACGGCATAAAGTATATCCGAACTAGAGTGTAAAATGATTCTAGAATAAGCCAACTTGATGGGTTTATTGTAGCTAATTTATTGAACTGGAAATGCTGATCTGTGCGTAGTACTCTTTGTTGCAGACCGTGGTTGGCCTGTGCCAGAAGAAGGGCAGCTGTAAATTCCAAACGTCCCCCAGAACTTTCGGTGGTGATCCATGTCCAGGGATCCGCAAGTATGTCGAAGTAGCTTACAAATGCAGGCCAAGTAAGAACTTTCTCCTATGCAAAACTTCTTACAAATACACGCACAACAAATATACTCTTATCCTCAAATCCTTCAAAGTTCCTTCTGTTAAAGTTTCTCTGCAGAATTAAAGTTAACTTTCAGAGAAAGGGAGAAAAAGCTACACTTTCTCTGGTTCCACTTTCTCGCCTTTCACCCTCCCATTTCTCCAGAGTAGATCTTTAATTTCCATTTGAAAATAATCGGATTCGCCTATTCTTATATTGGGTTCCAAAGTTCGTTTTCCCTATTTGCGTCATCCATCTTCCTTAACTCTTTTTGTGTCTGACAATAGGCGAGTTTCGGAGTGTGATCGGGTGTGAGAATGAAGTCATTCAATTGAAATGCAACCGGAGTTCTCGTCTTGCTATTTACTCGGTAAGTTATTTACAGGGTCCAAGTCAGTTTTCTAAATGTCACACTTGGACATAGGCAAACTTTGGACGCACAGAATACGAGAGTATCCAATGCCCTCAGCCCAAAGGAGTCCATGAAGAAAGTGAGTTTCACAATTCAATAGCCAGAACCCTGTCTGAATTTCAAACTTCTTAATTCCCTTTCCTTCTCAGCTTGTTTGTCGAGCTATGCTACAGAGACTGTGATGCAAATGTGTCACGGGAAGCGGAAATGTGCCTTGGGAGTGGATCCAGCCACTTTTGGGAATCCCTGTAAACCAGCCTCCCTCATGTACCTGAAAGTCATCCATACTTGTGGTAAGAATCCAAGCTAGAATCTAAGCCAAGCTAGAATTCTCACTAATTCAAAGGGCAGTGGAGCAAAGGGAAATCCAACAAAGAAGAGCTCCTGTCCAACTCGCTTGGTTCAGAAAGAAATAGGATTGAGAGCTTAGAACTTTTGACTGGCAGGGAAGGAGCAGGAACATTCTTAATATAAATTCAAATGCATTTAACAAAGGCTCTTAATATGCAGTTTCTCCCCTCTCTCAGAATTCCACTTTCTCCACTTTAAAAGGAGACTAATGGCATACTTTAATTCCTCAACAACCTTCTTGCCTAGGATGAAAAATTATTATCCTCAAAGGCAGCTATAGGCACTACTCTTAATTTAATTGTGGGACTCTTGCATGCAGATAACATCAAACTAAAGGGCGACAAGCGGAAGAAAGCTCCTTTCCTTTTACCAGAAGAGAAAGCTACGTTCAACCTTGTATATGTGAATAAGACCCTCCATTTTACATCTTTAAAATCCAGCGGTACCTGGAAGGATAAAAAATTCAACTTGAGCACACACCAGATTAAGATTATCACAAGCATTAATATTCCCTTATGTCCAAAGTTAGCTTTAATGTTATGAGACTTGAAAGTTTTTAGCTTTCACAAACTTTAATAATTCCCTTACCTTTGTCCTGTTTAGTTCCCAGGAAAGTTCTCAAGGAAAAGTACCAGGGTGAGCCTGAACCTGACGAGTTGTTTGAAGACGACGCTGACGAAGAGGCCACTGACCCTGTCCTTGAGCAGCCGAGTATTTACTCACCAGATCATTCCAAGGGCTGGTCACCTACGAGGGTCAAGACAACCCCAAGGCCGCTTCAAACATCACTAAATCAAAATCCAGGTAAAGGTCATTAACCCTCGTTTCCCATAATGTTAATCACTCACGCCTACTATGGGGCTTTTCTAACACACAAGTGCAGCCGCAGTAAAGGGCCACACGCTAAACTAATCAGCATCAAATAACAATGGCTTTGTGGCTTCCGCCTTTTGAGTAGTTAGGAGTTAGCGGGAGAATCAAAGTAGGCAGGATTTAATCCGCTGAACTAATTCTCTTCCTTTGTCATTTCCTTGCAAAAGTTTCCATTGTTCGACCCACTATGGTTCAAAAAGAGAGAAAGGAGTCGCTTCCTAATGGCCTTAGCGGCGGCAGTTTAAGGCAGAGTAGCAATCCAAAGTCGTATTTTCACCATTGTCTCGTTTTCCTTTTGCTCCCGCTGTCGTCATATCAGGACTGCTCAATTCCACATCCATGTCAAAAATCCTTTTCAATGGACCACTGCATATTATGGTTACACAGCTATAGAATGAACCTCTGCTTGGAGCTTTTTAATTTTCACTCTACCAACTCATGCTACATCACTTTTTAATATTTGGACAACAGTGGTAGACATGTGGACAAAAGGGTGACATTTGACATGACATGTGGACATGGAGGAAGAGATCGCCATCAGGGAGAGGACCATTGATTTCCGCAGTCGCACTTGCGACAGTTTTTACAAGGTATAATAAGCTACGAGCTCATTTCCCTACAACATGAGTGGGTCGTATTTATGGATCTTTTTGGAGGGAATGATGAACTTAAAAACGATGGGATCATTAGTATACTTTCCTACACGCACAAACTACTACAGCAATTCGTTTTCAATTTTGCTCCTACTGCTAACATAGTAGGCTGATAAATTGCCACTGCTTTTGCCTATTCTCACCACACCCTTCCCATTTATGACACAAAAAATGAATAAGTGGCGGGCATTAAAAGGGAATGAAGACGCTGTTGGACGACGGCGGAATGGAGCCGAGTCCTATGCAGTTCTGGACGGTGATGAGAGAGCTGAGAAAGATGCGCAGATGCTTGTCTCTGTCATCGCGCAAGGAGTCCAGGCCTATGATTTTATTTCCAGTAAGTTTACATACAAACACAAACCCAAATGACCCCTACAAATTGACCAAATTTGCTAGCGCTACTTTTAGGAATAAAATGCTCCTGTTCTTATAAATCAAGATTACATTTCCAAGTGTAACGTAAACTGGAGTGAAAGGAAATCTCTCAGCAAAGGAATTTAATTAAGTCAACGTATAAAGTTGGCCGACGTTTCATTATTGACATCTCTTTCTAATTCCCTGCCACTTGACTTTCTTTTGCAGAGAACCCAGAAAAGTTTTACTTGTACGTGGCAATCAGCGTTGCTTCTGGGCTCCTCATGCTCGTCCTTTTACTCCTTGTAAAAATCTGGATCCAGCGGACTCCGGCTGGAGGAGAGCAAAATAGGGACGGACTCAGCAGCAGCGCAACATCCAAACCGTCCTCATCCTCTGTTGCTCCACTTACTTCCGGAATCAGTGACACGGATGAGCTAAGTCTCGTCATGGAACCAGGCAGTGACATGGTGGATTTACACTCTATCCTACGTCGATCGACTCCAGCGGAGGAACTATTCCCGCTTGCATCAACCCCAACTACCACTGCTACGCTAGGACGCAGCTCTGAAGTCGTACGATTCTCAAACAATGTTCTCCGTCACTCTGATGAAATTGATACAAACCCAAGGAGTCTCAACCCTCATCGCTCTTCAGCGTCAAACATCCATTTCTACTACGCTTAGTCTCACTACCAGTTCCATCTATATAAATTAGAACTCCAAAGTGTGAATAAAAGTGATACTTTTATACAAAAATTAAATACCGATAGGAATATGTGATGTGGAAGCGTTTGAATCAATATGACATTGGCGGAAATTATAAGACCATAGTATGCACATAGAAAGCAAGTTGTTAGTACAACTGTGGAACTGGGTCGACACGGTGAGCCTAGAAGTTACCAATTTTCAAATGCCACCAGACGGATATTTCTGTATTTATTTCACGGAAAGTTTAAATATGGCATCGTTCATTTAACTTTAATTAATCCATAATGGTTAAATAGACTGCGGGAAATAGAAGAAAGTGTCAGAATCAACTTCTGCCTTGATTTTTTTTAACCTTGCCAAGTTTGAACCGTAATAGCGTTCCAGGTAGTTCGTAAGCGTGGCGTCTTGAATGTTCTGGTAACTCTCTCCATTGTCAAGGAATCGGGAGACGTTTTCAAATTCCTCTTGCCAACTCAGCCCTTCGGGATCATCTGACGAAGTTTTCAGTTGGATGTCATGCAGTTCGTTCCGGTGGACGAAAGCAGTTTCATTCTTCCTTATACGCCCAACAGCCCCACCGAATGTGTGCAAACTCAACTTCCATCCAGGAGGAATTCGAACGAAAACGTCACTAACTTTCTTTGCTTCGGAATCAGAAAGGATTTTGTTTGTGAAATAATGTTTCACTTTGGCAAATGACGTCGGGGTATCAAGTCGACTGTACGTTTTGAATTTTCCTGCAGGTACGGTGTCCCCATTCACAAAGACAGAGGCTACTTGGAGGAATTTCGAATAAGCTTTGACTGACATATTTGGGGTAGAAGGAAAGGCTGAAACTATTTGACTAATTTCAGCTTCTGTTAAATTCACGTCATAAATGTACACGGAATACGCAGAGTCTTCAAGTCTGCTGACTGAAAAGGTGGTTCCGTGGAGAACAGTTCGACAGTATTTCTGGTAGGCTGCAAATGCTGTCTGAAATTCATTCAACCCATATGTTAGGATAATGACGTTATGAGTCCATGCAGATGCGTCGTGAATTCGAATTTTTAAGGATGTTACGAATCCAAAATTGCCACCACCACCCCCTCGCAGAGCCCAGAACAAATCGGTGTAATTTCTGGCATTGATCCTGATAAGTTCGAAATTGGCAGTGACCATCTCAAATTCGATTACGTTGTCAGCCATAAGTCCCAGTCTTTGGGACAAGATTCCATAACCACCTCCTAAGCTAATTCCGGCATAACCAACGGACACGCAAAGTCCACCTGGCGTCACAAAGTTGCCTTTCCTTTGTAGTTGATATTCCAACTGAGCCATGAGAACTCCAGGGCCGATTGTTGCCGTTTTCGTCTTTCTGTGGACCTTGATGGAGTTCATCCTTTGGAAGTCAACAATGACCGTTGCATTGTCTCCGAATGAATACTTGGGGTAGGAATGACCTCCACTTTTACCAATGAGGTGGACCTTGTATGCCTTGGCGCACGTAACGACAGTTTGAACGTGTGATGGCGTCAGGGGGAGGAAGTAGGCCAATGGTAGGATGTGGCTGATGTTATTCCATTGGTAATTCAACTCAACGTATTCATCAGAGTTGCCACTTCTAGCTACCAGCAGACTCTCGTTGACCCCTTGGCTTTTCAAACATGTTTTGAATAGGAACAAGTCAAGTTGGAATCCATCACAGAAACCAAAATTGAAAAAGACGAGCACCACTATTTTCAAAGTAGAAGTGTTCATGTTGGAAATGAGGCTAAGACTAGAATCCAATAAGAATGTTTAGCATTAGTTTTGTGAATTGATTGATGGAATAAGGCAATACTACCAGGAGAAATAAATTACAATTGCCCCAGTTTTGTACAGACACTTAAAATATTACCATATAGATATATACATATAATATATACATATATGTAATCTACACTTGTCTAATCACATTATAATTCTTTGTATAACCAAGGACTGTGTCTTCCAATTCCAAATTCGAACATCCCACCAAGTATTTATGTTAACCAATGGGTGGAGAGAACGGAGGCAAACGTGTCAAATAATGTACCTGGTTGGTCCAGTTTCATTGTGTATTGAATTCTGTGAAACTCTGAAATGGATCTAATGGCTAGTCTACTGCAACGTAGAGAATCCAAAATCAATTTCTTATCCTATAGGTACCACGACTGTGCCAGTTGCCTTTACGTTGTCATACGTTGTTCGTGGAGACAACGTGTAGACAAGGTCCAGTGAAAACAGTGATCAATCCTAAGGTTTATTCACTGCGTGAGATACACAAAACATACATTCAACAGCAGCGGACGCTGTACCATGAGATCTTGTAGTTGGCTGTGTTCAGTCGAAACTAAATGACTGCAGCAGACGCTCTTAGTCAATGTGTCCAAAGGAAGAGCTACAAATTAATTAGTAAATCGAAATTACAGTAAACTCTGTTACTTTATTTGACCTTATTGGAGGTTCGGATAGTAAACCATTATTTCCACCACTGTTATATGATTACATGGTGTTACTTAGATTCCTTCTTTAACATAGTAGTCGTCTACATGAAGTGAAGTAATTGGGTCACTGATTCCCGCAAAGCTTACGAAGCTTCCACTCCCAGTCAAATGGAGTTCTACATATGGTGTAAATGGCGCTAGTTCTAAAGCCATCCTCTGGTGGAGTTCCAATTCCCCTACGACCTCTCCTTCCCGCACTGCAGACTGCAAGTAGGTTGGTGATATTTGCATTTCCCACATTGCGTAAGGACTGAGCATCAATTCCCCTTGGGATATTTTGTCATAGACCTGATTGAAGGAAACTGGGGACCCATCTCCGGTGTTGTCTCCTCTTGTGGCAAATGTGAACACCCAGTTATTTGGTTCTGTGGTGATGACATAGATGGAGTTGTTGAATCGATAGTGAGAATGGCCGAGATGCTTCAACGATATTTTATATTTCGCCAACTTATGCGCAAGAGCAGTCTCCAGAGTCCTATTCCAACTGAAAAAGCCTACTCCAATGGTGTTGAATTTGATCGCATCTGCAGCTGCTGGGCTTTGTCCAACATCAGACTTCATCACAACCTTTTCCCCACTAAGAAGTTTAAAAATAAGATCGTAATTGGCGGGATGATTCCCTTTCCAAACATAAAATGGCTGACTCTGTGGTGAGAAAATGAAGGGAGAGCGATGAATGAAGGTGTCGAATCCTTTGACCATGACGTCATACTCTTGCTTGTCCTTGTGCATGGCTGAGATTTGTTTGTCAACTTCCTCTAGAAGGGAATTCAAGTCCTGGATTTGGTCTTGCTGGTCTTCACCCTGACGGATGAAATCACTCTGCAACTGCTTTGGAAGTTTGAATTTCCCAAAGTAAAGATGGGCGAATGGGAATATCCACATCTTGAACGCCTTTAGAGCTTTTTCATATTGATTCAGAATTACGTTCGACTGGATCATTAGCTGCAACTCCATCACTCTTTGCCTCAAAATGGGGTCACCAATGCTATTCACCAGTAGGGAGGAATCCCCTTCATTTGCGAGCAGAAGCGGGGCTGAATTTACATTCGCAATGAATTTGGCCATACGGGATTGCTCTTCGTAGCCCTGCAACTTGTCATAAATTTCGATCAACGCAGTGAGCCCTTCGTCCAATCGATCGACAGCCCTTTGAAAGAACTCATGACTCGCAAATCCTTCAGTGAATTCCTTTTTGATTGTGAGTTTGATGTCACCCAGCAAGTTCTTGACTCGCATGCTGCTCACCGTGAGACCAACGGAGGAGGAGGAGTTCATTTGCTGCTGGAATTCTGAGCCAGAGCCAACACTGTTTTTCAAGTCGACGAGAAGCATGGGTCTGAAGTTTTCCTCGATTCGAACTTGGTGGGCTTCCAGCCTCTTCAACGTCTCCCGCTCAGCCTCAATACGATCAGCCGCCTGCTCTGAATTCCTCTGTGCCTGCTGAAACTGTTTGACGACTGAAACCCCATAGTTCAACGTCTGAGAAACAGCTTGGACTGTTTGCATGTTGGAAATGAATTGTCGGTCAAATGCAAGATCAGCATCCCTTCTCATCTGCTCGTTCATTTGTCTCAACTGCGCATCCGCAGCTCCTTGGATCTCTTTCTTTTGATCACGAATAAACTTTTTGGACGCTAGTGACGCCTTCTCTGCATCCTCTGCAAGTGAATAGAACAAATCATTCAAATCAGTAAACTCAGAGCCAAAATTCCAATTGTATAAAGCTACTTCGGTTTTTTAAGAAAACGGATAAGCAGAGTTTGGAAGTACACCTCCAGACGTATTGAAATACCTGCTGATTGGGAGGGACAAATATCACGCTTTCTTCTGCCTACTATGAAGGTATCAGCGTCGGTTTGGGTTACGCCCGATTCCATTTCCATAATTGCATCCAGCCTCTTCCTGACCTCTTCCACTTTTAACTTTAAAATATTTGTATTCTCCGCATAGTTGTTGGGAGTGTTGGCCTCTGTGTCATTCCCTGAAGGAAAGTCCAATTCATCCGTTGCCTCAAAGAGTTTAATCACATCGTCAATCCTTTGGGAAAAGGAATTCAAATCTGCCCGTGTGTCACTGATCAACCTGTTGACAAATGGACGTTGATTAACAGTCGTCGGGATCTGCAAAGATGGGGCTTTCAAATAGCTTGTCTTGGAGGGATCAAGAACTGCGTTTTCAATTAGGTTGGTCACCCCACCGATGGCTCCGCCGATTGCTTGACCCTTCGGCCCCAAGAAAGAAAGCGCCTGCGCACCCAGCTTAAAGATGGAAAATAGCCCAGCTAGTGCTTGCTGCCTTTCCATCTCCTTCTTGGCTTCTACCAGCTTATCAATGTGGATTTCCTGTTGCCTTTTCATCTCCTTTACTTCCTCCACAAGCGTGTCCATGTGCCGTTTAAAGTGCTCCTCTGTTTTCTGGATTTCAGGGATGACAAAATTCTCAACAAAATTTGTAGCTTCGGTGAATTTCTTTTGAAGCCCGGCCAAGTAGATTGCAGTTTCATTTTGAATTGCAGAAAGAGCGGCCAGTGAGCGATGCCTACTTTGATAGTTTTTCAGGTTCCCTTGAAGGAGGCTAAGGTAACCACCTACATTCATGACAAGGGTTGACTGGCCAAGGGACTTTGTATGAATGCTTGTGATTCGACTGTATGTAGCCATGTACAAGAGTTGCAGCACACGACGGGAATCAGGGTCCAATTGCATCCTTATTGGGTATTCAGTGTCAGTGGAATCTGTCAGATCCAACAAATTGTCCAGTTTGGCCAAATAATAGTTGAGGAATGGGACAAGCAGGTTTTGGTTTTGATCATGACTCTGGAAGTATTCAAATTCCAAAAATTGTAACTCCTCAATGAGAGCAATGCCATCTAGCAACGACAGTGCAAACGGACCGGCAGCGATTTCGTCCAAGAATTCTGACAAGACTTCTGTTGTGCTTAATGTTTCATTTCCAGCTGCAGTCTCATCGCGCATTCCTGCAAACAGCTTCTGCAGTCCACGGACCGTAAACCCTTCAATATATACAGCAAAATTGAGTTCATAATGTTCAACTGCAGGTGATACGATCCCGTCCCTTCCATTTCTGCCAGAGTTTCCATCATTTCCCCAATCTTGTTTAATTCTCCTAGTGGTACAATCGTCATCGCCATCATCTGCCAGTAGAGGTATTAGCCAGATAAACCTCTTCTTCCTGCAGTTAACGGTGACGTAGTAGAGTTTACTACCAGATTGTCCAGCCTTCCCACTGACACCGCCCTTCCCCGGTTTGCCCGGAACTGCTTCTTGTATTATGTTCTCTGTTGTATTCTCTTGTGAAAGATTTACAATCAGAATTCCACCAGCTCTACCACCATTCCCACCATCCCCGCCATTTCCTGCGTTCCCTCCGTTCAGTTTATCTGGATATCTGGTATCCAAATCACTCGTACGAGCACCAGAAACATAGCAAGAACTAGTGCAGTCAGATCTCAAAGAGTCTTGTCCGTTACCGCCATTCTGTCCTGAACTGCCGACCCCACCGTTTGCTATTATTGACAAGGATTCATCAGAAAAAAGGAATTTGCTTCCAAGGCCAAAGAAGTTCCCTGCATCTTCTCCGTCTAAACCGGAATGCCCGTGTCCATTCTCTTTGTGATCCGTATTCATAGCTTCTATGGCCTCTTTCTCAGCACCCAATTGTTCACTCGTGCAATTGTTGTATGATTCGCATATGGTCTTCATCACTTCCAATCCGAATAATAACATTCGAAGCCAATTCCGAGAGGATGAAAAGTAAGGCTCTCCATGGCGACCACTCAAGTTGATCACTGGATTCCCTTCTACTGTCCAATGAGGTGCAATGATTCCTACATTTAAGCCGGGCACAGTTAAGTTAGCATCGATTACAATTGTATGGAATGCGTAAATCTTGAGAACAGAAAGAGAACCAAGGCCGTCTGGGAAACAGTTTGATTCGAGGATTTGACTTAGTCGAATAACATCGCCACTGACTGTCCCAATCGAATTTCCCAATAGGGAGCAATGCAATTCCTCAATCACATCCTACAATGATAGTGTGATTCAATAGGATGAGAATAAGCTATGATTTATAGAGACAAACTTACCGTGCTGTTAACCCAATTGTCATTGAACTCCAACTCAGTTTGGTCATCCAAAGGTATGGAATAACCAGAGCAAATGCTCAAGATGCAGAAAACTAATGGCCACATTGTACACTAAAGTTGTCTCTTACACTTGGTACACTAAACTGAATTTGTGAAACAGTTGGAATGTTAGACTATATAAGTACCAAGCTCGACTATTTCTCTTGTCATTCTGAAATTGAAAGCTTCCCGTCTTTATTACTCGCTTCTCCTTCAACTATTGAACTTCATTAATTCATCCACTTTATCCAGCAATTGCCAATTGTAGAGTTCGTTCTGACGCATGTATGCAGCAGCATTACGTAATTTATGATCTTCGTATCCTAATAAATATTCATCCTTGAAATCCGGCAAATTGGCTACAGCATGTGACGTTGGTCTCACCCGATGGGTCTGTGGGAGAATTCCATCATCAAGGACAAAATGCTATGCTAAATGCTAAAAGTGTTTGGAAATATCTGTTCATAATAAAGCGAATGTCTTTCCCAATCTTTGCGTACTAAATTAGTCTTTGTCCTCCCAATTACAATTTTGATAATTGATTTGAGTGAACGTTTGTTGCACGATATGAGTCTCTCTCTGGCAAGGTCACCGAGTCCTTTGAAACGAAGGCTTCTTCGGTCACAGATGAGGGTTTTGAAACCGATTCTGTTGTATGCATCTCTTGGGGCGAATCACTGGATGTCAATGACTATGTCAACACTGCAAATATTACTACAACGTCATCAACTACACGATCAACGGAGTACTCTCAATCAGTTCCATACGCTAGATTTAATTAAACCAATCCTAATACATTGCACAACGTAGTGGCAGCCTTGAATTGCAACAAAAAATTCTGTTTAACAATTAAGCAAAAGTTGTTTAGAAATATCGTCAGTAAGATGTTGACAAAAGAGAAGATAATATCAAAGAGCTTGACGTTGCCCAGTTATTGTTTTGTTTTAATTGAAAAGAATTAATAACTGGCAATACTCTTCAAAATTATCATGTAATCCTCCAATATCACTGCGACTTTTAACCTCCGTCCTTAGTTTTAGCTAAGCTTTTTGTCAATAACATTATTTGGCAAAGTTAAAAAGGCCGGGTAACTGCCTAACAAGTTGGAAGGGGCGGTGTACTAAGTTCAAATTGTTTCAATTGTTTCAAATTGTTTCAGTTTTTGTTTGAAACAAATTAACACCGTTATGGTCTCTGCAAAGTATACAGTTGTATCAAATCACCCATTCGATTCCATTGTGGCATAATCTCAACATATGCTTGACATTCAATTGACTCTTGGCATTTGAGGTTCCTGTCTAGATTAAATACAAAGAAAATTAGGCTTTCTTGAAGCTATATGACACAAAAAGGCTTTTTAACTAATAAAAAAATTTAGCTACTTGTAGGAGTGGCTTATAAATGTGAGAATCGAGAAAACAATTCTACTAAATACTAATTTTATGGTTATTTCCGTTCCCAAAGCCTGTTCCACGAGGCTTCATTGAATGATAGATGAGAAAAGAAAAACAAAAGCAGTGTTCCAGCTCCTCCTCAAGGGCAGAATGAGCCAACCCATTGCAGGCCAACCAAGTGAAAATAAGCAGACAAAATGGTCCTATCGAGCACTAGTCTGAAGCACATTAAGTACTTTAACATTGCCTACTGGCTATTTCTTACTACCCACCAATTGAGCTATTCCAACTCCGCGAAGTCTAATCTTGTAGTCACAAAAGACAATGGCAGGTTGAGAAAACTCCTTTGCAAAGCGAACCTCGTATTCCTCGCTTTAGGTCATTCTTGCCTTGTGGCACTTGTTATAGGGTATGGCTCCCTGTATTCTGAATTCATTCCAATGTACCAACGTGTCCTCATTGTCCCACTCATATTGTCAATTATTGGCATGATTACAGTTCATGTAATTACTTTCTTTCGCTCGGATGAACTCTTCACTTTACTCAACGTAACACTTTGCGTGTTACCGAAACTTGGTAAACCAAAAGGCAAGTAAACCTTTAGCTATATATTAAAGTTCTGTTGTATTTTACAGATAATTTTGTGAATATGCACAATATGGATAGACATGATACAGTTGCTCCAATCCTCCTGGCGACAAAGTACTGCATAATTGCCATATCCGCGACACTGCCGATTGGAGGTGTTGTTGGGATTGTGTCTCGTTTCCACGTCGCAGCTCTTATGGATGATGGCATTCTATACGTCTTTGGAACAACTTACTACATAGTAGGTGCAATTTTCCTTGTAGCGGTGTTTGCTACTTGCACTTTTGTTGACTTACTGCTGCTTGCTCATGATAACATGCCTTTCATCGCTATGACTCCATACATAACCTTGTTCCGAGGAATTGGGTAAAAGAAAATGTGAAAAATTTGTGCAAATGGTAATACATGTTTTTTTGAATACAGGGAAAAGGAACAACTTCCGTTGGATAAAACATCTCTGTCGCTGTTCCAAGGATGCAGTATCATGCAGCACATGTTTGAAGCTGAACTTTCAACTCCACTGGCGTGTACCGCAATCCCTCTCGTGTGTATGGTCATAGGCTACATTGTCTGCACGATCCACTGTGCAGAACTTTGTGGCTTTCTGCTAACTGGATTCGCAGTTGCGGGGTTTATGTGGTTGATGTTTGTCATGAACAAAGGGGCGGCCATGATGAATGAGTTCATCAATACGTGGGCAGATGCAAGACGTTCTTGGCTCAGAAATTCCAAGTTATCAGCTTACCAGAGAGCCGCCCTACAGGCATGCCGCCCGATAAAAATCTCATTTGGGCTCGTGAATGTGAAACCCGATACATTTACATCAATTACCTCAGATGTGATTGCTGCCAAGGCTATCGACATCATTCTACTCATTCGCGAAATGTAATATGCACTGGTCTAACCTGTTTAAATAGACACTCCTTCCTTTCTATCTCCCATCGGAAAGGAAAACTCAGCTCCATCTCACAAATGGAATTGACACTTGTTATTCTATAAGCATGCGAGGAAGAAAGGCGGGTATTTAGCCAGAGGGACACGCATAAGCACATTGAATGAAATAACGAAACTGATAATTGTGTTAGTATAGAATAGCTTGACACTTCACAGACCAGCGTTAATTAACGCTTGACCCCTGACCTTCTAAAAAAGTAGTAAAAATTTGGAAATCAGGCTCTGGCAGACTAGCCCAGCTAGAAAACGGCCACCAGGATTTGGGTAAAACATTTTGATCGTCAAATTGGGACAAATTTTCGTGCGAACTAATCCACCAGAAGAGATTGTGTCAGGTGACAGTAGAGCAGCGAAACTGGCCAAAATATTTCGTCTGGTACTTTTCGTGTGAAATTTTACGCAAAAAAGTTACCACCTCCGAGTTGGTTCGAAACTTTTTCCTCCCTTTGAAGCCCTACTGTGTAGAGTAAGCTCTTACACTCAGCTGGGAATAATCTCAACGACTTGTTCTAATATTAAATTGTAAAATATTGATTGATAAGATGTTGTTGAGTATAGGAATCTCGATTCAAAAATATTATACTTATTTTCAGTTTATTTGTTTACCATTCCACGTAAATGTGCAATTTGTAATGAGCATCAATATGAATCTTGCTGCTGGTTCTAGTTCTGGTAATATTTTGCCTGCAATTGACGTTTGAATGGGTTTATTTTTACAATATCGTGTTATTATTAAGTTCATAATCCTGTTTAATCATCGTTCTGATAAAAACAATTGACCAAGGCCAAAGTAACACTAGTACAACAGAGAATGACCACTTGAATGCTTTTGAAAGAAAGAAAATTTTTTGAATTCAAAATAACAAGAGATTATTCTTTGTGCGACAAGATGACTTTAGTTTATTCAGCGCTTTGAGAATTGGATTGTTGGATTGGATGGAACATTTTCATTTTTACATTTCGGCAAAAAATTGTTTCTTGTTGCAGTAGTCCTTGATATCTTTGAATTCGTGTTCCTTACAGAAGGAGTCTAGTAATTTGTTTTGGTACTTTTCCTCACAGATCCAATCGATCCTGCTGTCGCAATGCAAATTATTTTCGACATCATCAGAGTCCTTACCACCGGCCAATAGGTAGCCAGTATCCAAAGTGCCTAAAAGCAATCCGAACTTCTCTTTTGGTAAATGTGTGATTCCTCGATTGAATCTGATTCCCACATATGCACTTCCTCGAATGCCAACAAATGCGTGGTCTTCGATTCCATCGAGTGTTAAGTTGTTATTTTCCAAATTCACTCCGTTTGTGACACCCATAAATGAGTAGTTGCTGACAGATTGGATTCCACAGTTGTGAAATGTGGCCACTTCAGGTGGGTTTTGAAATGCCTTCTGTGGGATATGTCGAATGTCGTCATTCGAGGCAGCCAATGTCTTTAGATTCTTGAATTTCTGAATAAATTCAAAGTAGTTTGAGTGGTTTTGTGTGTTCATGGTGTGCACAAGCGAAGTGTAATCCAATGTTGCAGCAAATGCTTCAGGATGAATCCTTGTAATTTTCTGACCATCGATTACTATGTTTTGGAATTTCAACTTTTTTATTGTGTTTGCTGGAATTTCTTGTGCCTCGTTGAACTTCTGACTGTTGATGAACAGGGAGAATAATTCTAGTGGTTGATTTCCAAACGCACCTTCAACTTCTGCCATGGTTTCCTCAACATTCCAAAATGTTTCAAGCTGCTTATTCAAACAAGTAACCGATACTCCATATTGAGGTATTTCAGAGCAGTTGCAAATGACTGGAAAGTTATCAGGACATTTTGTTTCCATTTCACAAAACACTCCGCAGAAAATGGCTCCTAAAATACAAGAAAATGTGATGGCTTTGAACATTTTGGAAATATTATAGCTGGGATTGATGAGAATGAGTAAGATTATGGTGTGGTTAGTAATTTGACTTAGTTTTAGCCTGGTTTAAATATAAAATTTTTATCGTTTACGGCCTTGCCAACTTTTGGTAAACAGGATAAAAACTATTGAGCAGAGGAAATGCATAAGTGACCAAGATAAAATACATCTGATAAATTGTCAAGGGCTCAAATTACGATGAACAAAAACAGCACGTTTGATAGACGTTTCGAAATTAAATTTGAAGCGAATTTTGAAATTTCAATTATATGTGCTTCACTGTTTAGATAAAAATGTCAAAACTGTCAAAGTTGAAGGGACTTTTTCCGTTGACTTTAATTCCAATTGCTTAATAACCTTGAATGCCCCAACATTTAGTTATTAAGTAGCGGAAGCTACTTTATGCATTTGTCCTGTCTGTCTGTCTGTCGTCTGTCTGTCTGTCGTCTGTCATCCTTCAATAACTCAGTATGT